>NQII01007146.1:53559-140216 GCA_002778355.1 Clitarchus hookeri | reverse complement strand
ATGGACCATAGCTATAAAGAACTTATTATAATAAACAAACATTATTTTTTTATCCCCTTTGCTTTACGAATTAACATCAGAATAATTCTGATCACAACTCTAGTACAGTGGAGTCTCCATTATCCGTCAGTCTCGGGACTGTCACCGTGACGGTTGAGAGAATAGACGGATAATAGAAATGCCCCCTCCCCGGCCATTTACAAAGACACGACAGATACTAAGGATAATAATGTATACGATATTTAGCACTATATTTTAAACAGTTAGCAATCAATAGAAGTATGAACAGCACAGTATGTATTTGACATTAAATATTGTAGATGTCTGTTTATTGTGTTGATAAAATAACAAAATTGAATACAGTACTATTATGTATATGTTCAGTAGTATAATCCTACCTAAAAAAGTCTGTAATTTTCCTTTGTTATGAGCTTTTGTTGCTGCCGTGTTGCGTATCTTACGTAGGAGTAATATCTGTGTAGCGTCTACCACTTCTTGTTGCTCGTACCATTCAATGCACTTGGAAAACATGTTTTCAGCATCACTGTGGCCAATTATTTTGGGGCAATCCTTGAGTGTATCATCCTCTTCTTCTTCAATTAAACAGTCTACCTACTGTGTTGCACTTAATACAAGTTCTTCGTCAACTTTCGATTTTATCTGCATCTTTCTTAATATCATTGACTGTCGTCCGCCCGATTGCATATAGCGGAGCGATACTCGTCGCGCTTTCTCCTTTACTCAGTCGTTTTATTTCAAGTCGCACTTTCTCCTTTACTCAGTCGTTTTATAATTTCAAGTTTTTGAGAAAGTCCCGACACAACATGTTTCCATTTCTCAGACATTTTTAAACACACTACACTTTGACAACAAACTGAGGACAATGACTTGCTGACTAAGTGACTACCGCTACTGAACTGACTGTAGGAATGGGAAGGCGGATGAGTGTCTAGGAATTCCGGTAGGGTGGTGAGGAAGACGGAACAATTGTACGAAGTACATATTTAGGTAGTACATAAAAAACAAACGTGAGTCATACGCGTTTCGCACCGCACAGAATTTATTTTTACTGGGTATTCATTGACAAAAGTATGTATTACAGTACAGTATACGTATTGTTCAACTCAATAATGTGCTTAATTTTAATCTAATATGAAGCGAGAAAAAAGTTATTTCATTTTTAGTTTATTCAGTTTGTTTTTTGTATCCAATTTTATTATTTTACTTGTCGTATCAGTTTACTGACAGTTAGCAGAAACTCGCGGTTAAAAGGATGACAGTTAACCGAGCCTCCACTGTAATAGACAAGACTTTGCCTCCCATCTCTTTCAATCCCCTGCCAGAAAACAGGGGGGTGCAATGTACCCTTGCCCCCCTCCCTAAATTATGCCCCTGCAGATAAGTAAATATAATATAAATATATACACATTTTAAGTACTGTATCAGTATAAAAAATTCATGTAAATATACTTTGTGCACGAAATATATTTGTTCGGACCTTTTTCATGGGGAAAATTCATAAATAACATTATGTCATGAACATTGCTTATAAGTTGCACAGCCCTGTTATTGTTACCAAGTTTACATTATCTTATTTAAGACACTTTTTAAGACAGTGGAACAAAGAAAAAGTTTTAATAACTATGCAATTAACTTGAACCTTAAACAGATATTAATAATTATTTCACAACTAAACATTTCATCCATTTAAAAAACACTAAAATCACAACTATAAATGTAGAGATGTACTTTTTTCTATAAATAAAATAAAAATTCTTCTACTTTTATCAGGAACAGCGCAAAACATTTGACTAATAAATGTTAATTATTTAGACTGGAACTACAAAACCCAATAATATATTCCAGTCAACATAAATAAAATACATTATTATTTATTTATCCAAAATTTTTCTGTTTCATGTCACTTAAAAAAATGGCTAGCAAATCATACTATGAATAAAATTTTGTTTTAAAATTCAAGAGTAACACACTTCTACATACAAAAGATGCACTCACAATCAGCACATTTTTAATCTCAAACACTTCAATATTATTATAACGTATCAAATATTTTGCTGCCGTCTGCCGGGGTTGGGTCATCGTATCTATTGTCTTCCAAGAGGATTACATCTCTAGGATATTCTTCTAATTGAACAAATAAGTATCTGTATTCAAATTTCTTCTTTTCATTCTGTAACAAAAATTAGATATTTGTGTTTTCACTGCCTTGGCTGCAATATGTGAATAAATTTACAGAAAGAAAGTTTGTGTGTTAAGAATTACATAAAATAGCAAAAATCTGAAAAGTATGCATTAAGATAAATCACGAACTATCTAGCTAAGAAAGACTATAAAAACCACCACTAGTGGAAAATGAAAAAAAATGGAAATGGTGGTATGGACAACTGAACATCCAAGCCACAATCCCAACAAAAAAATATGTTTTGCATACTATTACACGTTGAACAGACTATACTACAAGCGATAGAGAACTATCTGTGTGGTTGGGTGCATGAACGATAATAAGACACCTGATATCTCACTAACAATTAGGCTCACACCTTAACCTTTGAAGTAACACCCATCATATTCAGTGTCGGTCATCTTGTTTGTTAGTTTCAATAGTTTAAACAATCTTCCCACATTTTAAAGTATGCTTAATGAAGTTCTAGAAAGCTGTGAATACACAGTGAACAAAATCTGTAACAATAAATATGAATTTTTCACATGGGCCTGGCATTGTACACGTATCTTCATAAGCTGCACCAACATTCAGTGACTAATGCCAAACTTAAGGTAACCAATTGTCTACGCTTTCCTAGACCTTTCCTGGTTTTCATGGTGCCTGGGGATATTTGGATAAGTCTGATCTCAAACTATATTTCTCTTTTATTGTTTATTATTTCTTAAAATGTGAACTGGTCTAAGAGCTTAATAACAAAAAATATATTCAAAGTGCCTGTGGTAGTCGAATTTTGGAAAATTTTGTAACTGACAGTACAATTAATAAACTAGTTCAAGTTCTAGAGGGCACTTTGGCATTCCCTGTTATAAATTATCACAAGTCATTCAACCCATTTATACCCATTGTGTACAGTTGTGTACATAAAGCAAACAAAGTTTATTTTTAGCTAACTTTGTACACTGCAAGACTCAGTGGCCAATTATCTTCCCTGATGGTATTTGATTCGTAGACCGTGTTCCTGTGCCTGGCTGTGAATGGCTCGTATTACTACAGCCAAGCACAAATGTTATGGCTAATTGGTAGTGATGACGAAACCAGAGCAATATAAGATTAAGTAAGAACAGCACAGATAAAATATATTTCTCATTTGCAACATGTGAAATCATAAATTAATGTAGGTTTGAAAGTGTTAATTCTATGAACTGTGCAGCATCATTGCTACGTAAGATTTATGGAGATTAGAAAACAAGGAGAACAAATGTTGTGTTCTAGTGCAAAACCAAGAGCAATTGTCACCGACATTCCTACACCACTTACCATACGTATGAGTAGTGACAAACAATCTGACAAATGCACATGTTTACAGACACAAGCAATCATGAAGCCACCAAATTACTGTATTCGCTGCTATTATAAACTACTTCGAGTTATCAAAATAATTTAATTGAAGCCTCTGAGGATGAAACCTTAGAATCTGTTTCCAGTTAGCTAAAAAAAAAAATGTTTAAAGCTAAACAAATATTCTTCCTAAATGTTCAGCTTTCTGATGTGACAACTGTAACACTAATTTGGTGGGATAAAGATGAACGGGCATAACAACATGTTCAGCAAACTGAAATCTATTGTTAACTTAAACCTAGTTGAAATTTGGTTGTCTGGCACACATAATTAACAACACTGTGCATTATTCTGAATCTACAGTTGTGAAGGTGTACAATTATTTCACTACTTTCACAAAGTGGAAGCTTTACAATAATTTCCTTTTTTTTTGATGTAGAAAATATCAGCGACTTCCCTACCATTCAATTTCCTCTATTTCCTGCCACAGGCCACACTCAAAGTTTACGTGGAGTAGAGAGGTTTGAATGGCTCTTAATAACAAGGTGTTGTGAGCCGATGAGTTTGAAGCGAGACGAGTACGCAGCAGCATCGGAATGCAAGGGTGGGGCAAACAGGATATCCTCAAGAAAACATGCCAACCAGCGGCATTGTCCGGCAGATTCCCACATGCGAAAATCCGGGAGGGACCCCACCAGGAAATGAACCCAGTTTGCCTTGGTGGGAGTCGCAGTTTATATGATCTCGTGAAAATCTTTCTTCTTGTATCAGGAAAGGACACCAGTATTAGAAGTTCTATTTTTCCAAAATGAGCTCAGTGAATGCTACTACCAACTTTAACATTCACTGATGCCAATTTTTCATAACAAAATAGAATCATTAGAATGAAAGGAAATCTCAATCACTGAGATTCTTGCACCATTAGTCACGCCACCTCAAACTAGATACTGAGTCTAGAACATCAATTGAATGGTTGAGATCAAGAAGGAAAAGATTACACTTCGTCCAACTTTCGGAAATATGAAAAAAAACTGTTTTGCCGCCAAACTGTAGGTTAAATGAATGAACATGCAATTACACATTTATCTAACACTAATTAAGGAAATGTAATATAACATGAAAAAGTAAATACCATCTATGTAATGGAAGTTATACGCAATGAAAGTTAAAGGAATGTTTTCCTTTTTAATCTCAACGAGTTGAGGAAATTTTGAAACTAGATAAAACAATAACTTACAACCAAATAAAGTTTTATTCATTACACAAGTGCTATTAATTACAGGAATAAGTAATAAGTTATATTTTATCATGTCTACATTTTCCCAAACATGATGAGTGCGACATCTTCAGACTACTCACCATTATCTACACCCAGGGCATTTGTTGTTGGCCAGGTCAAAATGTAATCACAAAACAGTTCGCACTGATCAGGACCGTAATGTATCACTTTTGATAGGTCTTCAATTTTCTTTCTCTTGATAGGAATATTACCACTGTAGGCGCTTAGTCAAGGAAGGTTAACATTTTCTGTTACATATCCCCTCTCATCCTGTTACAAATTAAAAGGTTGTATTGACTCAATTTAAATGAATGCATTGCCGCTGGTGACAAGCTCTTGGAAGTCGTCTTAATATAAACATGCCACCAGTTTCAGTAGTCTGATTTCTTCATTCTTTACAGAATAAACCTCAAGCAAACGGCTTTTATTTTTTGCACCTTTTATTATGTCATTAGATTAGTCAGGAGAGTAAATTCTGTCACTTAGTCGAACTACTTATTTTATGACTTCAAAGTGATTATTGCAGGGCAAAAAGCTGTACCCTCACACAGAAATTTACATGTATTACAATAAATTTGTCAGTAATAGAGACATACAAAAGAAACCTTATCACTGTATTGTTCCTGTTTTGTCTAGGAAAAGAACAACAAAACATTTGAAGTTCTTTGACTTCAGGTGAAATATGAGTATTAAGGGGACAGGGCCGTAGCTAGGGGGGGGGGGCATTGTGGGGCAATGCCCTACCTTAAAATACCAATGCCCTACCTTAATAATCGACTAATAAAAAGCAAAGTAGGTACTGAAGCAGATTATGACGGAAAAAAAATACTAGCGTATAGTGACATCTATGGTCTAGTCTTACAGTCATAATTCGTTATACTGCTTATAGATGGCATTTGAAGTCTGTTGTGCGATATTTGTTCGTATTGCAGTCTATGGCACGGGGAATCCCCTAGCCTCCGCTTTTAAGCCCTATCAGTGTTGCCAACCCTGAAATCTAGCTGACGGTAGAATTTATCAAAAATTTTGGTAGATTTTCCGAAATTATGTTTTAATTTATACATTACATCAAAAAAGTAGGTAAAGGCAAGAATTTGAAGGAAAAAAAAAAAAAAGTTTTAAATCTGTATCAGAATTATTGTAATATCATTTCCATCAAAATCAAATTAACAACACAAGATAATGATAAAATTAAAAAAATAAATTTCAACTAAGNAAAAAAAAGTTTTAAATCTGTATCAGAATTATTGTAATATCATTTCCATCAAAATTAAATTAACAACACAAGATAATGATAAAATTAAAAAAATAAATTTCAACTAAGAATACGAACAGACTTAATTCAAAACTTCTTAGTATTCATCTACAATCAAATACGGCAATTACCTACCTACCAAACTTGTTCGCGTAATATCTCAAAGCTCATTTTGGAGAATTTCCAAAAATTATACGCGTAAGGAAAAATATACTGTACTGTCAACAGAATAAAAAAAAATACCCAAATAAAACTAAGGATGCATTATCATCGGTCGATAAACTCGTGAAATTTAAAGAATATATATCATAATTACCTAAAAATTATGATTCCTTAAATTACGGTATATTTTGCTACCGTAGTTGTAACCCTACGGTAGGTGGTAGATTTGTGCTGAATACGGGAGATCTACCGTAATTACGGTGTAGTTGGCAACACTGAGCCCTATGGGGATTCCGTTTTTAAACTAAAATAAGCAAATTAGAGGTTATTTGTCTGTATGTGGTGGGCGTTGGTTAGTGCAGTACAGTTTTTCAGTCAGATAGGGACACAATTGTTTGTTTATTGCTGTCAATTGAAGATTGATTGATTTTGCGATGGATATACGGACTTTCTTTAGCAAAAAAAGAAGAGTAGAAAAAGAAATTGACCACGAAGAACCTCATTCCTCACAACAGATGGAAGCACAGGATTCAACAGCTACTTCTAGCCGTATGGAAACAGGTACGGTGAAACATGTTGGTAATGCTAACTATGGTATTCCTTCTGATATTGCACAAATCGGAGAACCTATAAAGCAGGTGATTTTAGACACATATCCAAAAGATAATAACAGCAGGGCCTTTGTAGTGGACTGGTTCAAGCGATATAAATGGTTGCAGTATTCTGTCGCGAAAGATGCTGCTTTTTGCTATCCTTGCCAGCAATTTTTACCACATGGAAGCAAACAGACTTCGTACACATCTACAGGATTTAAAAACTGGAAAAATGCCACTGATTCAAAAACTGGTTTTCCAAAGCATGAAAAATCCATTCCTCATCTACAAGCCATGGCGATGTGGCAGGAAAAATTACATAGATTATCAACAACTAGCAGTGTTTCAACGTTAATACATCAAAAAGCATTAGAACAAAACAGGTATTACGTGAAGTCTATTATTGAAGTAATACAATTTCTCGTTGTCAATGAACTAGCTTTGCGTGGAAATTATATTTTGGAGGAAGAAAAAGAACAAGGATTATTTCAGAATTTGTTTGAATATACGTGCATGAAAGATCCCAATTTGAAGGAGGCTCTCATTCATATACCACAAAATGCAACATATCGTTCACCTGAAATTCAAAATCAAATAATTCAAGCAATGGTTCAAGTAGTACGAAATTCCATTGTTAAAGATATTAAGGAATCTGACGTGAACTGGTTTACTTTAATGGAAGATGGGACGAAAGATAAAAATAATCGTGAAAATATTGCAATAGCAATACGTTATGTTAAGGATGGAACTGTCAATGAGTCGTTGCTGACAGTTACAACTACTGTAAACCTTGATGCAGCCACTTTTACGGAATTAACGTTAAATACCCTTACGGAAAATAACATTGACCTCTCTCGTATGCTAAGCCAAT
This sequence comes from Clitarchus hookeri, assembly GCA_002778355.1. Classification (NCBI taxonomy): domain Eukaryota; kingdom Metazoa; phylum Arthropoda; class Insecta; order Phasmatodea; family Phasmatidae; genus Clitarchus; species Clitarchus hookeri. The sequence goes on along the minus strand of NQII01007146.1, from coordinate 132,533 downwards.
GCTATGATGGAGCAAGTGTAATGAGTGGGAAAGTTTCGGGAGTTGCCACCAGAATAGAAAATAAATTGGGCCGAAATATTCCTTACGTCCATTGCTATAACCATCGCTTGCATTTGATAGTCATCAGGACTATCTCGGAAATGACTTACATTCGATTATTTTTTGATCAATGCATCATGTTGCACGAATTCTTTCACCATGGCAAAATAGCCGCCTTGTATGATGGAAAAAGGATTGGCCGGCTTCTCGAACAGCGTTGGTCAGGACACTTGGCGGTTACAAAAGTTGTGAACGAGAATTTTTTATCGATTTTGAAGACTTTAGATGAAATTAAAAATAACAGATTTAACGGTGACTTCGTCGCTAAAAGTGTCGGCATTAAAAAAGTCATGCTTAACTTAGAATTCCGAATGGCCATGGTTGTAGCCAACAAAATCTTATCCATGCTTCAGCCTGCAGATGCAGCTTTACAAGCGCGAAGTGCAGGGTTGAAAGACGCCATAACAATCATAAAGTGCGTCCAAAATGAAATAATTAAGCTGAGAACTGATGAAATGTATCATCAAATTTTGGAAGAAGCTAAGTCTAAGACAAGCGGCGATTCCGAAAACCAGATTCAGAAGAGACAAATCAAAAAATCAAACCGGATGGATGATTACTTGACGTATGCTCCTTCCTGTTCCTCTGCGAGTCAAAATATAGAAGACCAGAATGATCAGCCATTTAAATCAGAATATTTTGAAACGTTAGATATACTAATTGCTGAATTGCAAAGAAGATTTTCGGACAATGATGACCTACTAAATTCAATAGCTAATCTCGATGAGTTGGATTTAGACAAAATGGTACCTCTAAAAAATATAGGTAAGTGTGAGAAAATTAAAGAAAACTACATTTCTGCCTGTATTGTATTAGTGTCATTTCATGTCACATTCATAATATCTACTAATTTTCAGGTCTAACAATACCATCAAGGGAAGAGGCTTCTGTGGTCAAAGATTATTTGAGTCGTCGCGACGATAAAATGGAAAACACATTGCGAGTTTTATACAGGCAGCGAGAGGCTTTCAAAGATACATATGAACTTTTTGCATCTGTGGCGACCATAGGATGTAGCACTGCTGTGTGCGAATCTACATTTTCAACTTTGACTGCAATCAATAGGCCTCAGAGGCTATCAATGGGTCACGAAAGAATGGCAGGCATGGTATTCCTGGCCTTTGAAAAGAAAAGAACCAAGTCAGTTGACTTGAATGAAGTCCTTCGCATTTTTAATAATATGGCAAATCGAAGAATTCAGCTGTTTTAAGGAAGGGCTTTTTATTGTTATATTGAATTTGTTTGAATATGATTGGAGAAATAATAATATAAATCGGAGTAAATAACTTTTTTATATATTTATACAGGGTGTAACAAAATTCCATTAAATGCCGAATGGGGGTCATTCCACCCATCAATACGAACAACTTTTACAATGGGACCAACTTCGAAATCACAATTTAAGGGAATTTTGTTACACCCTGTATAAAACCACGACGATTACTTAAGTATTAACCTGACTCACACAATATGTTACAAGTCAAGAAAGCCAAAAATCGATTGACCACATAGAAATCGGAATAAATTCCGTTTTTTATGATTGACCAGAACAGATCAAGTAACATTTATACTTCCGCCCTACCTGTAACCACAGCTGCCCTACCTTATATTCAAGTCTAGCTACGGCCCTGTAAGGGGACAGTTCACGCCATAAAAATTGTCACTGTTACAAATCGTTATTCTGCTGATATAAAATGGTAAAGGGTCTCAAAATGATGTCCCCCACCACTCCCCAGGCCTGTATATAAACCGGGCGACTTCCAGGAAGCTTTCAGTAGTGAGAGAGCTGCAAGACGAGGAGGGTGCGTCGCCTTGCTCTGTGACGGGTCCTACGCAGTGTGAAAGTCCACCCCCCGACTCCCGCACCCAGGGCTGCTAGCTTGTTGCAGCAATGTTGCCAGACTTCCCTGTCCCCGACTGTCGCCTTCTGCCACCCGCTCAGGTAGGCTGGCTTCGTGCATCCGACCAGCTGTGACAGTCACCCGCCACGCGTGCCGCAACAACTCGCATTCATAGTCGAGCTGCCTCATTATTGTACATTCATGGTCTCTGCTACAGTTCTACTTTCATGTGCAGATACCATATCCTTCTACCAAATTGTAAACAAAAACATTGCCACATGGCTTCTCTATTTAAACTGTCGAATGCTTCACTTTTTAACTACATTTTTTTCAACTTCCTATCAATGTTGTTGTATTTCAAAAAGTCAAACTGAAGTGCTTCCAAATTTTAGACCATATTTAGGTCTGTTTTATATCTTAACTGTGTATTGAAAACAGGGTTGAGATGATTTAAATCACCTGATTTTAATCAGCTATTTAAATCGCAATTTAAATAGGGTGATTTTTTTTTTTTTATTTGTTAATTTAAATCAATACCTTTTTTAATGCAAAAAAATCGACCAAACAGTGTCAAGGGACTTCCTCGACAAACTACAGCGCACACATACGTACAAAAATCAAATATTTCTTCTGGAACTGGTTCAAGCACAAATTACATAGTTCTACTTAATCCTGTCACATGCTATTAAACTTCGCATTGTTGTCTTAAATTGCACAAGGAAAAGAACTACCTTAGGCAACAGTTTACTTAATACTGCTAGCTTACCTCTCTCATCTCTAAATGTACAGTGCCTTTTCTTCTATTGCCCTGGATGTAGAATTTCATCCTAAGGTAGTTTATTCCATCACGTTCATAAAACAGATGACTGCAAAAACAATTCAGCACAGTTATGTAGGAACACATTAAACAATCATCACATTTTGTATTTTAATAGAAAATTATAAAATCACTTCAATATTTTTGCTATTACTCTGCTGACATTTCTTTACTTTGGTATTATAATTGTAATATGCCTCACTCGCATATAAACCACACAAAATCCATTTATAATTGATGCATTGTCAGTTAATAATCCCAATATTAATTTACAAAATCAGTGTGAACATTTCACACACTACGCAATGTCCTTGAAGGCAACATTTAAGTTTGTAATACAGTGTCTGCCCTAGTGAAAATTTAAGACAGTAGAATGAGTAATGTGCACACTGCTATAAATTCAAGAAAAGTGTACAGTAGAAGTGGTGAATGAGTGAGTGAAGAGATTTGGGAAGCTCATATCAGCGAGGTTTTGAGAGCCAATGAGGGTGAAGCAAGGTGAGTATGGAGCAGCGCCAGAATGCAAGAGAAGGGGAAACGGGAGATCCCCGAGAAAATTTGCCAACCAGAGACATCGTCCGGCATGATTCCCACATGTAAAAATCCGGGATCAACCTTGCTGGGTATCGAACCCAGTTTGCCTTGGTATGAGGCGAGTATTCTAACCACTACACCCTCATAACCCTTGTGTAGAAGTGGTAATTATGATTTTTTTTCAATTCGCATAAGTAGAATTGGAATAAATTTTATACAAAACAACAAAGCAGCAGAGCCAAATAAAAACTATGTCTCACCACCACACAAGCAAATATACTTTCTTAAGAAATACTTAACATTAACTAAAATGAAAATGAAGAATGACAGACCAAGATGAATGACAAATGGTTCCCTTTACCCAAGACACAAGCTATCTCTGGCCATTGGTGATAACCCGCTACCCATAGTTATTAGGTGCCTCACACACGATTAACAAAATAATGGGTGCAACTCCACCACACAATGGAATTCTGACGCAGTTGCCCAACAAATCTGATATGTAGAGATTTCCCACACCCAGGAACATCCCACAATAAACACTCCATGTCTGCTGGAACACCGGTTTTTTATTCAAGAGCTCACCATAAGCTCAGAGTGAAATTTTAAGACGAAGTCAAAACAGGGGCCATATTCTGTAACTTTTTACTTCTTCATGTAAAGACATTCAGCACATAACTATCTTTACTAGGAAAAACGGTGTTACGTAATTCAAAATGCTGCCACGACAGCCTTTCGAATGCCACACAAGTATATACATAGGCCAACAAAATATCTTCGTAAACAGTGGAAAGAAAGTGGCTGATGTATTAAGGTAATTCAAGAACATATACTCCAGAGAGAAAAAATTAATAATAAAATGTCTCGATAAGGATAAATATGAGATTACGTTATATTTTCCTACAACACATAAAAAGTGTATTTTATTTTTTGCTACTGATGCCATCTAATGCTTCCCTCTAATGTAACCACAACACAGACGACCAACTCAGTCACTGATTTAATGCAACTTTCTTGTGATGCTCAAAATTAACTAGAGGACCTTCTGAAAACTTGTATCATAGAGAAAAGTATACGTATTTTAAAGGTGTTATTCAGAAATTTATATAGAACGAAGTACCATTTATAAGTGAAAATGTATTTTATTAATGTAATATATAACTAAAAAAAAACACACTAATAACTGGAAGAAAAAAAATATTTAACCAACAAGCAGTGTCGATTTCAAAACATTGTCAAATAAGCAACATCACAAGAATACTAAAAAAAATTAACCGGTATGAGTAACTGTCATTTTAGCTGACCTAAAGATGCTTGTAGTGACGTTCTTTAAGCAAGATGAAGTTACAGAATAGGACCCTAGGTCTTGACTTGAGCTCTAGTGGTAGGCAGTTTATACTACAATTCAGTATTAACTACCTTCAAGGCCAGTCTGCATGCAAGGTTATGTATGACATTTTGCCTGCGCAATTGAAGACGTTGCAGGCAAGATGACGTGTGCACACACACGGCTGCAACTGACCTGAATGGCCTCCCAGGACTGATACAAAATCTGCTTGAATCACATCAAAACCTACTGATGTGTCAGAAGATAATGCTCGACATTCATAGTTACCACCTCTAATGCAAGAAATACTCCACAAGCAGCATGTCTTGAAAAAATTTCATAGTTGTTTTCATTATTTTGCTTCCCAATGTCAAAAGTGTTACAACACTACATACTGGTTGTCCCAAATTAATGTTTACTCTCTTTGAATGTGAATAACAGAGAAACTATTAACAACAATCAGATGAGACTGTTTGTATTTGACGCTATCAAGGACAATCCTGTATGTGTGCAAATGTCAGTACCAGTTAAAAATGTTCAAAACGTCACCTATCAGCACAAAGACATTGTCCGCAATGCTGTAGAACAAAACGACAAACAGTAGCCACGGTTTCCATCTGAGTGTATCCACAGGTGATCGCAATCAAGTCTCATGGCATCCTGTTTCCATGGCTTTGGGGCGTACACAGTGTTCTTCAGAGTAGCAATAAATCTGGAGATCTGGGTGGATTCTCAATACTTCCTCATCCACCGTCCAACAAATGTTTCGTCCAGGGGCGACTGTACATCTTGATGATAATGTGGTGGTGCACCATCCTGCTGCAAACATCAATAATCTGAGTTAAGAGTTGGTCAACAGCTAGCGTAACGTTTTCCTGTAACGTGGTACGGTAACTTTCGCCTGTCGCCATCCTGTCAAAGAAGAATAACCCCACAAGTCCTCTGGCAGACATACCGCACCACACTGTTAACACGCGGGAATATTAACTCCTTGCACTACCACAGTATGGTATTTTCATCCATCCAGTACACACAGTTGTGATGGTTGACAGTTCCACTCAATTTACAGATTGCTTCTTTGGACCAAACACGTCATTGCACATATTCACAACCCACTCACAAAATTCGACACACCTATCTGGATCGTCTTCATTCACAGCGTGAAGTAATGTGGGAATGTAGGGCCTACACTTAACTTGCTTTAAAATGTGATAAGACACCTGATTTACCAACACCTCACTTCCTCACAGCTTGTCGTACAGATTTTGACTCCATGGGGCAAAGTGTAAATGTGCACAACACATTCCCACACTTCCTTCGTATGTTCTTGCTGCACCATCTTTTCTTCGCATCACACACAGTTCCGACCCTCTCAAACTTGTCGCGTAATTGTGTCATCGTTACACGTAACAATAGCGCAATATCGAATTCCGCCCTCCATCACCTCTGCATCTCAATCGTGTTCTCACATTTCCAATAACACTATAAAATTAACTTACACAGCTCGAAAGAAAACTTTGTCACCTCGCACATTTTCTCTACAATTGTTGAGCTGCCGCTCGCAGCTTTAAATGGAACTAGAAACAGAAAGGAGGCATCCACTTGCACACACTCAAAGTTGTCCTTGTAGCATTAAATACACGCAGTCCCATCAGACAGTCCTAAATAGTATCTGTGTTGTTGATGTACCAAAAAGTGTAAAACTTAATTTGGGAGATCCAGTACTTTAAAAAAAAAAATCTGAAAAAACATCATTCTGGTGTTTTACACGACTACATTCACTGAAACTTTTAAGCAAGTCCCTTTATACATAATTTAATCAGCTGCTCAGCACAGCACAATCAATAACATGAACTGCCAAAGAGAAAATCCTTCCGTGGCAAACAACATGCCTATACTGAATGTACCTGAACAATTAATGAATTAAACTCACCCATTCGATGAAAACATTCACATCACGATGCTACGGTATGCGGTTTTATAAATATGCGTGTGAAATATAAAAACTCAAAGATACAACTTTACATCAACAATGTAATAAATTAATAGACTAATATTGATTCTTTAATTATTTGCTAGGGACATAGCTAAATGTTTATTTATGTAAGCAAGACATCTGGAATGCACACACAAACAGAATTACTCAGCAACAGTAATTACTGGAGCAAAGAACTTGTAAATATGCCAAGAATTTACTTGTGATTCTGTTCTAGTGAGAAAAGTAGAGTAGCAGTTTTCTAAATTATTAAGGTAGCTGCCAAAGTGTGTGCAGAGCATCAATGGAAAACATTTTATAAAAAAAAAAAATAATCCGTTCAGCGTATTTGAAGGACGTCTGCTTACAAATAACTTTTAAGAAACAAATGTATGTATAGAATTTTAAGCTGTTCTGATGATTTTTGGTTTCATTGCATCTTCAATGCGAAAACGAGTTTTGAGTGCTGACATAACTTTTTATGAACCAGTTAGTTTGTATAATGAGACAGAGTGTTATCTTTTAATGGAACAAAGTAAATTATAAATTCTTAAATGGTAGGACAAAATTGTATCGTGTGATACATTTTTCCAGAAGAATAACTTGGAATAGCAGAACATTTACAAAAGGAAACCAGTTACGAGATAGGACATTCCATAGAAAAGTAATTTTCTATAAAGGTAAAGGTATCCAAAATATTGTGCAAAGTATATGGGATAGATTAACAAGTGTGATTTTACTAAGAAGTCAGTTATATACGCAAAAGTGTTTCACAGAAGACTTATCCACACATGTTATATCATCATGAGCGCACGCGTTATAATATTATGCTATGGTGATCAGCAGAGTACAGCAACCGAAATTGACACAAGTTCTAGTTTTACTTGTCAGATCCCAAGGTCCATAAATAACAACTAGATTGGCTATAACTCAGTAACAACTGAGTTAACACTCCCGGGCATCTGTTACAAATTTTGCACAAAGATTTAATTTAAGAAATGTTTTTTATATATATTTGTCTTCTATTGCGGCACAATAAATTTAAGTATCCGCCAAAAAAATCAATCTAGTATAATTCCAGTATTTCCATACCAGTACACACACTGTTAACAATAGCACGCCACAGTTATACCTGACATGTCTCCTCCGACCTCTCCTCGTTTCTTCTCCGAAGCCTTTCAGGGGTTCGCCCAAGGCATCCATGACCCTAGGGTCGTGAGAGCATCTCAGCAACGCTGCTCCGTACACACTGCTAGGGCTTTTACTCGAGAAAAGTTCGTTAAACACAGCATAGAACAGGACACCAGTGAGCCCAAATCCAGCAAGTATGATACCCCAGTAGGAAGCAGTTTTTGTAGTCTCTTTTACTGGAAAAAAAAAAAAAAAATGTTTGCAGAACATTTAACACTCAATCATCTTTCTTGTTACTACAGATATCAAATTCTTTTTACTGTCATTAAAATTGCATAGTTACATTGGAGTCATTGTAAACTATAAGATTTTATTTTGTAAATGGCATCAATGTCGTAATGTATGAATGTGAAACTGTGTATATTTGGATTGTCTGAATTTATTTTCACGAGATTTTGTATGTGTATTTGTTTTAATTTTTTAATGTACATAATTTAAATGATGTCTTGATTTTAATTGAAGGCAATTTGAATAAGTTTTGGTACAGGTCATAATAATTTTTTTGATGTTTTAATGTAAAAGCTATATAAGCATTGATTTTGGCAATTAAGGGAGCTAGTATATACCTTTAATGAATCTGGTATTTATATCTTGATGTGATATAGCAGGCTATGTGACCACGGTCCAATCATAAATTTTAAACAGAGTTGTAATAAATTATAATGGGCACTACAAAATTTCTTGGAGGAAGAAAAGTGGAAACATTTCACCAGGATTCTAATAGGACTGGATGAACCTGAGTAGACTTAGGCTAATAGGGCTAAATATATCGTGTAATTTGTTTAACAGTAATATAAATGGGCCCAGTTTGTAATTATGCAGTCATAATAATTATCGGGAGACGTGGTTCATTTTCTTTCGTTTTGCGAGGCTTTGAAATATAAGTTTTAGCCGTGGTAGAATGTTAATCGGTCATACGTATACTTTTTCAGAAATCTTAGTTTTTGTTTGCGTCAGCATTTGTAGATACAAGCTCCCCACCTTCAGTGAACATATTTTCCTTCTATAAGGTTCTAGAACATTGATTATATTTTCACTACTAAGAAGTTTGACATGGTGTGGGGAAAGGGATTCCGACCCATGCCATTCCCTTGTTTGGTTACGTTTTTGGCACCCTGGGGCGAGGAGTGGGGATAGGCACGGGGCGACCAATACCCTGTGTGCCTACCGCCCGCTACCAGAATGGTATACAGAACCAGTAGTCAACCAGTGCTCTGAAAGGACGCGTTGAGCGTGGCAATTATCCCCCACACCGGTAAACTTCATCCTGCTGTATTATTACTGCCGGTGTGGGAGGTCGCTGCCTTTGAATTTTCCTCTTGCGAAGCAAACTTCAAATGACGTGATTAATAATATATATAATTAATTAACTACTGTGCGGCGCTGCTTTTTGTTTGTCTGGTGAAAGTAACTGTTCGTGACTCTGCATACTTCAAGATTGTATGCGAACTGTTTAGTTTGAATGATAAATAAAAGTAAAGAGTAACTAATCCGAGACTTGACTTTATTTTATATTTATTTGGCACCTTTTTTTTTTTAAAGTTTCATGTCTCTACCGATTGAGCGAATGCAGCTGTAATTTCCAGTCACCACTTCTGGCGGCTGCCACCTTACAAACATGGCAGCTCAGATGCGGGGCAACGTTACAAATAGTTGACTAAAATGCACTACATAAATAGACTACGAAGAAAGACCTAAAATATTTTACCGAGCCAAAATAGCTAGTATCAAATACTGCAATCTTACAGTGCGTGAACTATAATAGCATTGAATGAGTGTGTGCTTAATATCAAAAATTGTACATAAAGAACAGCTGAAGAAAGAACATACATAAATACCCCCATTCCTGTTCACCCTGAGAATTGCAAACCCACCAAAACTTTAATTAAAATTAATTCACATAAGATCATTTTTGTTTTAAGGCAGTAGTTTGACAATGAAGCTAAGCTACACCTGTGCAGCCTTTACCTTGAGATGTGAATTTCTTGTGTTTTTCACTGACATGCCATGGCATAATAAATAACAATAATTCATTCAATTTGTGACAATGATGACAGTTCATTTAAATGCAGTAGCCTACCATGTCACAAATGCCCAGAGTTAAATCAATTAAATACCTACTTAGAAATCTACATGCATGTAATTCAGTATTTGGTAGTTTTCTTCTGTACTGTAAGTGCAACTTCAGAAGTGTAATCCTGTAATGCTGTAGTAACATAAACAAATGCAAATTGGCCATCACCTTATTGGCTGTGAATGTGTAGACATTACCGTAGGTTAGTTGCAGTCTAGATGCGATACAGTGCGGTTAGTGGCAAGTGTTGATGTGCACATGAGTTGTGATGTCCGAATCCGACCGTGCGAAGGCTTGTGATTTAAGAATGGAGGTTGCAAGTAAGAGTGCTTCTGTGCGTGACAGTCGTCTACGTGGTGGGTGTTACTAGGTCGTTGGCCAGTTTGTTAAATTAACGTTTTTTTGGCCGCTGTGGTTTCATTTTTTAGTAGATAATTTTATTTTGTAGAGTGAGGTAAGGTGTAAGGCATGCATAACGGTAGTTGAATTGGCCGAGGACAGTGAACGGTCAGATAGAACAAGCGTCTGTAAAAAATTTAGAAAGGTGCTTTGCAACGACGAACGCGAGCGTATGCACCACTTCCTACTTGTCGCGGGAATATTGTACTTCCGGTGTATTTTACTGTAACTTTAAAACCCTATAAACCTAGATTAGACTAAAATTGTATGTTAGATTAAAACACCACAATCCTATGTTAGATTAACACCCTACAATCCTAGGTTAGATAAAAACCCTACAATCTTAGGTTAGATTAAAACCCTACAATCCTTGGTTAGATTAAAAATGAAAAATTGTGATTTGCTCATTGTGGGGTTAGGTTAAGTTAGGTTAGGAGGGCACATATTACAAAACTGGGTGGACAGATGTTAAATTGAGGTGTTTATGAATTTTTTGTGGGTGCATTTTTTGTTATTTTACCCCACAATTTCACTGATCTCCATAGCCCTCCCTGCTATCATATTTGTGGTTTGTAATGGTCATACATTAATGCCCCTAGTAAATTTGTGTTCTGTGTAATTAGTAGAGTGGAAATATAATACTTTCCGTGTTTTTTTCATTTATTTTTATAAAAGCCCCTATTCTAAATAATTACCGTATTTTTTATCCAATTTTGTAAAATATTTTTCCATAATGTAGTGTGACAAAATATTACTGCAATGTAGTGCCCATCACTACCAACTGTTACACAATATTACAATATAAAACTAATAGGTCTTCAAAATTAATCAGCATTATGCTGTCAATGGGTGTCATGTGACGTAACACTTCTAGTTTAATTCATTCTCAACATGACCTTTTAATATTTGAGTAGCAGTAAGGTAGCTGAAGTTTATTGAAGACTTAGTTGAATTTCCTTTTTTCGTGTTGGCAACACTTGGTGTGAGAAAATCTTGGGTGTTCAGACTGGGAGAGATTTACACTGAAAGTATGTCTATTTAATTATAATAGCAAAATTTATCGAATGTTTCATGAGCAATAAAACTTGAAGAATTATCAAGTATCTGGGTTTTTTAACATACTTTTATGGATTTCGTATTCGGATAATTTTTTACTTTAGTGACTTTTATTAAAAGCTTGTCAATGCAAAACAAGTCGTCAGTCAAATGGCAAACATACCGTATCTTACAAACAGTTCCAACAAATCCTTTTGACATCTCTTAACAGTACCTACCTTGTTCGAATGTTGTTGCAGGGCCAACTTCTGATTTAGACTTAAGTTTGGTGAGTGATTTTTTATTGTTTTTATCACTGCCAAAGTGTCTTGAAGAAGCATATAACCAACACAACGATCTAGATGTTCGTAAGAAAGAGCAATTTAATACTGGGCTACACCTGCAGCTCAGAAAGGCGATACGGACAACAGGCACGAATAAAGTCATAGCGAAATGAAATTAAAACGGTATAATTGTCAGTAAAAGAATCATTACTAAAAAAATAATTATATTAGGTCAAAAACTATGTTACAAATGAAGAATGCCCTGCAACATAAACAATGTATCACAAGAACTTTGGCATCGCCAATCTTGCTTTTAAATGAACAAAAAAATTATTTTAACTACATTACACAGTCCCATCAAGCCAAATATAAAAATACAAAAACCATAAAATAGTACTGTTTACAAAACATTTTAACTTAGCATAGCCAACACTGAAATGTCAAAATATTCCATCTCAACAATAAAAGTTGCTTTGGCACCCCTAGGCATGAGAATGATTTCGTGATTTAAAAAAACCATTTTTTTTTGTTGGAAAAAATAGGTAAAACTGTGTTAAGGCCCTTAAAGCATTTTACTTTACATTTACTTTCCTTTGAATAAACCACCAATACACAATACCATTCTAAAGTCAAATTTCAGACAATTGAAACTCGGTTCTGCAAGCATTGTAAAATTTTTATAAAGCTATGTTAATCATTACTATAATTTCCAGGAATTTATTTTAACTACATTTTTTTTTAAAAATTGGCTTATATATACACATATAGGCAAAGTGTAAATAAATACCCCAACTTTGAAGGTGAATAGGGGCAAAATCAAACAACCAAAAACCTCTTTTGACCAACCGTGAAACTGTGAAGTTTGTTTACCATATCTTCATAATTGTTCAATGTGACCTCCATGAGCTGCCCGAACGACATCTACGCGATAATCAAACTCGTTTCACACTCTTGTCACAATGGCTGGTGTACAAGCTTTAACGTGTATGGTTTGTACAGCAATCGCTTTCGCAACACTGTCCATACCATCGATTGAAGGATTTGCATTTCCCGGCTGGCTTGTCGAGCTGATTTTCTCGGACAGCGAACGAACGCTTGTTGAATCCATTGCACATTCTCTTCGACAACAAGCGGCCGCCTGGAACTTTTGCCTTTGCAAAGGCACCCTGTGTCTCGGAACTGACGAAATCATCGTAAACCGGTAGGTGGGACGTCGTCCCACCTATCGGGAGGACGACGTCCATATTTGCGACGGGATTCACGTTGAACAGTCTTGACCGATTCACATTTAGCAAACGGAATAATGCAGAACGCCTTCTGTTGTTCCGGCGCCATCGTGATGCGGACTAACACACAATACACACTAAAAGTGTGACGACAGATACTCCCAGTGTCATCTCTCAGCATATAAACGTAACATCAGACCACCTTCTTCACACTGACGTGTCGAATGTGAGCTTGCTTCCCCCTCAGCACCTCAAACCGAGCGTTACTAATGCTATCCAAGCCATAACACAGGACATGCTGACAAGAGCGTTGAACGATTTTGATTATCGCGTATATATCTTTCGGTCCACTCATGGTGGTCACACTGAACATTTATGAATGTACGGTAATCAAATTTCACGGTTCCAATATTTCATTTGATTGGTCAATCAAGACTGTAGGTTGTTTGGTTTTCATATTATAGACCTTCAAAGTTGGGTTATATTTTTCATTCTCATTTTGTATTTTAAAAGGCTTATTTTAAAAATGAAAATCTCACTTCATTACTTTATTCTAAAATATCAGTTCATTTATTTCCTCTTTACATTATATTATTTTGCCATTTATTTACTTTAGGCATGCTCGGTTTAATATATCGAGATGCAAATCGCCCTACAATAAAACAACACTCATTCCAAAGATTCTCGACAAAATGGCTGCTTAACTTTGGTTTGAATTTCAACATTTCGAAATCGTAAAGTCAAGCAAGAGTGCTTGACTTTACCTTTTATAGTTCCATTTGTTTAAAATTCCATTAGTAACAATATTCCGTAGTGCAAATGTAAAGTCAAATCGTAAAGTAAAATATTAATATTTTTAATTGTGTAAGGTCCTTTATCAATGCAGTTTACAAATAAATACACTAAAAAGAACAAGTAAATGACAACATTTGATGGAAGGGTTCCAAACAACAGTAATGGAGAAAGGAACTTGAACTAATTTTTTTGTTACTATCCGTTTAATCTATTTCACACATATAACAGTATATAGATTTAGGGTATGTCATACAAAACTCATAATATAAAATTACAATTTACATATTTTATTATATGTATACATACAAGCTGGGTTACATTAACAAATAAATAATGCAAAGCCACCTGAGTTCCGAGCAAGTCAAATGAACGGTTCCGTACAAATAACAAAATATTCCACCACTTCCTTTCAAAATGCACAACATTTGTTTATATATATTTTTTATTTTACTACTAGTAAATGGAATAAAAATGTAACTAGCAGTTTGAAGTATTGTCTAACAAATTTAATACATATAAAAGTAGTTGTAGCAAATATGCCCTTCAGATATGATCTTGCTCCAAGATTTTCCGTAAATATCTAAGTTGGCATACAGAGNGATATGATCTTGCTCCAAGATTTTCCGTAAATATTTAAGTTGGCATACAGAGGTCAATGCTTGTTGGCTGGGAGGTGTTGGGTTAAAGGACATTTTGAGAGGTATTGGAAAACATTTTTAGGTGGTTAGTGCATTTGGATACGCAACTAGGCGACAGACACCATAGGCAAGCAGCGCCAATTGTTACTGCTGGTGATGATCTCAGGGTACAGTGGGCTGTTCGCACAGACATGCACAGTCCCTCGGTGAATGTTGCAAGAGCCCCTCACTCCTAATACATACATGGTAATACTGTAGACCTATTCATGCTGATCCACGTACTTAAACTGAAAAAGTCCTGAGTTGAGCATACTGGCTGTTAAATAATTTACATGAAACTGGTCTAAAGCACGTTATAGGAGGCTTTGCCCCAAGACACCTGAAGGGGTGGTACTTGAAATAAAATTACAAAAAGTCTGAAAACTTGCATGTAATTACTATTGCACAGAAACACCTACGTCACTCTAGGTGAACAGTTTTTTTTTTTTACAGACTCTGGCCTGCGGCCTGCCAGATAGGCAAAACTGCGAAAAATACACATTTGTGCATGAGAGTGAATTATTCGTACATTAAGCTTCCCCGGACGATGCTATTCCCGTGGAAGAAGGGTTGGGATCTCCGGATGCAGAAAGAACAGTTCCAGGTAATTTACATTAGACTATTGCAGTTACAGGTAATTGGCGTGAAAACGTGAAGGTGCCCGGAGTGTGATGCAGCACGTGCCTACCCCCCTTGAGACACTTGACGGTGACTAATTTTAGCAAGCATGCACAGCAAAACTATGGCGGCACGCAGATCACCTTGCACTACTTCCTGCTTACCTTGCAACAGTTAAAAGGTCATTAACACTTGCATGGTAATTAACAAAACAAATACATAAATATTCCCTCAATAAAAACAGACGCAATCTGCACCTGAATGACATGAAATGAGGGTGAAAGAACTAAGCTGAAAAACACGTGAATTTTATCATTACTAAGTAAAAACCCTGATATTCTAGTGGGGCATATCTGGAAGTTTACACTCTAAGTGTGTATTTCTTTACTGTCAAATACTTGCATTGAAATCGCCCTACAAATTATATATGCTGGGTTTGCCATTATGCACCCTTGCCCACCCATGGAGGCGGTGTAGTTTCTCTGCACTGCTCTGCACTTTCACACACACACACACACACACTGCACTCATGTCGAAACTCGTGTCGACACTCGCGGTGTGTTGCAACTACACTAGTGCGATTGATGAGGTGGATGTGCAGTGTGGCAAACGATCTGGAAGGCAGGATGCCATCCCTGCATCAAATGCAGCCCTCCTGCTGAGACCATTTGCGGTCCATGCATTTTCAGGCGCCACAGGGACAGCCCATGGTCCCACAGCATTGGAGCCACAGGCCATATGGAGCCATTGGGTGGCTTGAATCGTGCTGCTGCGACTGCTGCTGGTGTTGACATGGGTGGCGTGCTGTGGTGTTGCACATTGTTGCATAACCACAGGTCAAGTACGCCCGTGCTGGCTGACATCCCATATGTGTGCGGTGGGGTGAGGTGACCTGGATGCCTCACTGCACTCGCTGCTGCCATCACTACTCTTGCTGTTTTTACTGCTGCTCCGCTGACCCCACTGCCATTGGTAGCGACCCAGGCGTGACATGACCAAGGGGGTTTCATCACCTGGTGGTAAACCCTTGACTGGTGGTGGCATTCCTGCTGTGGCGCTGTCCCAGTGCATCACACCCTCCTTAGCAATTGACACCTTCAACGACATGCCCCAGGAAGTCGATACTGGCCATTCCGAGGTGGCATTTGGCAGTTGCGCAAGTGAGGCCATTGATGGACAACCTCTCGAGCACATGGGAAGGTAGTGTAAGTGCTCCTCCCAACTTGCCGACCATAACACCACGTCGTCAAGGTAGGCTAGTGTGAATTCGCCGATGAGGACATCCAGCACTCTGAGCATCATTCCTGGATGGTGGCCATTGCACATTTCAGTCCGAACGCAATAGCACAGAACTGAAAACGCTTGCCATCGGGGGCCATAGAAGCTGTCTTGCCATGGTCTTCGAGCTTGACAGGAACTTTCCAATAGCCTCTTTTGAGGTCAAGGGATGACATGATCTTCGCTTGCCCTAAGTAACTGAAGGCATATTTGACACTGATGTATGATGGTAACGCACTACATGTCACTTGGTTCACTGGCCAAAAATCTAGACAAAATATCCATGTGCTGCCTGTTTTAGGTGCCAGTGGTATAGCGAAGTTTAATTCACTGTTTGTTGGTTCAATAACACCGTCATTCAACATTTCTTGAATTTGTTGTTAAATAATTCGAGCTTGGTGAATTAATATCATTGTGGAAGAGTGTATATAGGCCTGTCTTGCACTAGAGGTATGGCATGCTCAGCTACTGTGATTCGCCGTAGAGCCTCGTCTGCTGCAAACATGTATCGGCGCTCAACAAGGAGTTGCTGAAAAGTTGTCTGGAGTGCGGATGGTATATGGTTATTTAAAGTCTCCTGGTGAACTGCTGTTACTGTATCAGCTGATCATCGGTAAAGGTTATATACTATGTGTCGCTCCTTTAGGCCGAAATGGATGCGATGTGCCATGGGTTCTACTATGGTATTTTGCTCAGTAAGCCACAGAACATGAAGAATAGCATCTGTTCTAACGTCCGGGGTAACAACTGCTGTAGTTATTGTTTCCAGGTTACGTATGCAAACTGTCACTGTGGCTTGACCTAGTGCAGAACTTGTGTGTTGATTTATGGCTAAACGAATTACGCGAGCGGCTGGAGTGATATCTGTAGGATGCACGAAACTAGGCTGTATAAAGTTATGTGAGGCAGCAATGTCTAATAATGTGTGGCAATTTTTACCATTAATAAACACTAAAATGTGTATTAACTGTGAATGGCTGCTACTAACCTGGTTAATTAATGCTTGTTGTGGTGTAAAGTCGGTAATTTTGTCCGGCAATGGGGTGTCAGAACATCTGGCTCCTTTACCCCTGATTCCCGTTTCCCAAGATTACTGTTTGCTTGATTGTTTGTTTGTTTGAGGTGGGGATTGTTAGGGCACGCACTGGTATTCTTGACCCTCACAATAATGGGACGGAGTTGGCAGTTGTTGGCTTCTGTCCCACTTCATGTTTTTTGTTTTGTGCAATGTCTGCCACACTATTGCTTCTGCTGTCACTTGCAAACATACATTTTTCTGTACACCTTCCTGCACTGTAATTTTTGTCCCATTGTTGACCAAAAGGGTGTGTTTGGTACTGTTTTGCACTGCATCCTGTCCCTTCACAATGGCATGGTGTTGCTTGTGGCTCCATTGTGCGGCACTCGTTTCCCGTTCGTGGCATGGCTGCAAGGATTTCGCTCCAATATTATCGCAGCGTGCATGAGTTCATCAAGCCTGCTATAAGGCAATGGTAACAATGCAGCGTGTACTTTGGTCGAATTATTTCTGCCACCTCTTCGAGCACTTTGTGCTCGGGCAGTTGCGGGTGAAAACGTCTGACAAGATGTATTTTTCTGGTGATAAACGTGGTTAGTTTCTCCGTCGGCTGTTGCTCTTCTAATGTCAGTTTGCTTTTCGCTTGAAGTTAAATTAATGCTGCTCCATAGTGGCACTGGAAATATCTTCGCGGTTAGTTGCACTCCGACACAGCTAGGCCACTCCTCCACGCATATCACATAGCATTGCAGGCATGCTGTACAGTCACTCAGGAATGCAGGTGGGTCCTTTGAAAGAGCTCCTGTAAAGGTGAGTAGTGACTGGAATCGCGAGGGTGTGGTAACACTTGTTGGTCCAGGTGCAAAGGTTAGAATGGCAGTAGTGGTTAAGTGTTGCCTTCCGCTACTTTGTGACCATGTGCTCGCAGCTGCTGGAACGAAATTTAGTGTGGGAAATTAGGTCGCCTGGTTTGGTTGGGGAAATTATGGTACATGAGTTGGTAGTACTGGAATTATCTGTTGAGGGAAGTCAGGTGTGGAAAAGTAGGTGGTGAGTGGCGGTATGTAAGGGGCAGATTGTAGGAGAGAGAGAGAGAGGTGCTGCTGTCAAGGCTGACTGGTTGGGTGTGGAATGAGCGAGCGGTGCTGCATTGTTTTCATCTGCCAAATGTACGCTGATAGCGAGTGGTAGCTGCGGTACGGTGTCGGCCACTGCAGTACATTGCCGACACATGAACTTGTATTGTACTATCAGTCTCTCGCCAGGATGAAAAAATTTCCAGTATGCATGCATTGCACACACACTGCATTGTAACATGTCACCACTTACACCTTCCTTAGACACTCTGGGCTATGACATTGCATTGGTTGACCCTCTGGACCAGTTAATAAATCTTTACACACAGTAGAAGTGTTTATATGAGTATTATTGCTGTGCCACTATGAGCACTGAAAGTTCCAGGTTTTGTACATTCGCGAGTTCGGTCGCAGTTCGGCACATTGAATGGTAATACTGTAGGCACAAACTACACTCAAAATTGGGATATCTTGGCCCGTGCACAGTAAACTGGCACACAAAAGTATGTTGTTTGGGAAATTAATGTTTGAATTTTATTGACTTATATTGTCAAAAACTATCAAGTTTGCACTGGCTTTGAATGTTTTTTTTATCACATCAGAGCTGTTTATGTGTTGGAGGTTGTTCGCAGTGCAGTTGCTTGTTGGGCTGGTCTTTTGAGCGCACTTACAATATGTTGTGCCTAATTCGTATTTGGCCACAACATCCTGTTGGATGAGGTACAAGCATTGCCAACACACAGAGGCATCGGGATGCCTACATGTGTCAGGCCAGCCATTGTTGACAGTCATGGCATGGCAGCCGAACCCGACTGTAGGGTCAAAGGCACGGACCACCTCTTAGCGATTGACTTCCCAGTGCCTACTTGGAGAGGGTGTGCGCGCCTGCGCACACAGTCCACTGCACCGATCGATACTCCCAGCTGGTGTTTGATGAAGAGCGGGGAAGCAGGTGAGTGCACGTGCACCTGTCCGCTCTGCTGCATAGTTCATGGTGTTGGAGGAACAGGGGTGGTGTTGCCTCGCTTTTCGTTATGGCCGACTCGCTGCACATGCCCTACACCGTTGATGTAATAAAAGCTGCAAAGATGATTTTGGCATGCTTTTACGCCATGTAGTATGGTGTCTCAGGGCATAGTTCTAGAATCTGACTGGCATCAGAGCGTTGCCATAGGTCGATCACACTGCTCCTGATGTGCTCTGGATGATGTCTTGGAGGGGAGTTTGAAATAAGTAGGAAAATTGCTCACAGAGGAGTTGAGGTGCTGGGATATTTTGAGGTTTGCTGGGTCGAAAAATGTGAGGAATGATGAGGGAAAGGTATAAGCCACACAAAAGGGCGACATTTAAAGCTTGTTGGCTGGGTGGTGTTGGGTTAAGGGAAAATTGAGAGGTATTACAATTGTTAGGTGGTTTGTGCATTTGGATACCCGACTAGGTGCCAGACACCATCGGCAAGCGGTGCCAATTGTGGCTGCTGGTAATGATCTCAGTGTACAGTGGGCTGTTCGCACAGACGTACACAGCCCCTCACTCCTAATACTTACATGGAAAAACTGCAGGCCTATTCAGGCTGACCCACGTACTTAAACTGAAAAAGTCTTGAGTTGAGCATACAGGAAGTTATGTAATTTACATGAAACTGGGCGAAAGTGGGTTATAGGGGACTCTTACCCCGAAACGCCTGAAGGCAGTGCTTGAAATAAATTACACAAAGTCTGAAAACTTGCATGTAATTACTCTTGCACAGAAACACCTGTTTATACGGACTCTGGTCTGCAGCCTGGTAGATAGGCAAAACTGCGAAAAATACACATTTGTGCATAAGAGTGAATTATGTTGAGACAAACTGTCACTCAGTTGTATAGTCATAAGTACATTTGTCAATGGTTATACCTCTTTGTTCTGTTGTTGTTGTTCCCTTACCTGTCTTTTGTTATAATAACGAGTTCTTTTGTGTCTTTTTGCGATTAAAGTTTATTTCTAATGTGCTTAACGTGTTGTTATTTCTACAAACCTTTAATAAATTATTGGTACATTAAACTTCCCCAGACGATGCTATTCCCGTGGAAGAAGGTACTTTACATTAGACTATTGCAGCTACAGGTAATTGGCGCGAAAACTTGAAGGTGCCCAGAGCGTGATGCAGTGCGTGCAGACCCCTTAAGGCACTCGACGGTAACTAATTATAGCGAGAATGCGCAGCAAAACAATGGCGGCACGCAGCTCGCCCTACACTACTTTCTTCTTGCCTGTAACTTGCAACAGTTAAATGGTTATTAACACTTGCATGGTAATCAATAAAATAAATACATGCACATTCCCTAAATAAAAACAGTTACAATATACACCAGAACGGCATTAAATGGGGGTGAATCAACTGAGGTGAAAAATAAATGAATTTGAGAATTACAAAGTAAAAACTCCAAAAAGCTAGTAGGGGTGACTCTGAATGTTTACACTCTCAGTGTGTCTTTCTTTGCTTTCAAATACTTGCTTTGAAATTTCCATACGAATTATGTATATATGCAGAGTCTGCCATTATACACCCATGGTCTTTTCAAGAAGGGTGTGGGAATGCAGTTGTGCTGTACTGCTCTGCACTTTCACACACACGCACTGCATTCGTGTCGGCGTTCACGGTGCGTTGCAGCTACACTAGTGTGGTTGATGCAGTCGACGCGCAGCTTGGCAGATGGTCTGGAGGGAAGGATGCCGTCCTGCGTTAGGGGTTCCAGGGTTGCTGATGTGGGTCCACACCATACCTGGCTCACCAGGTTAAGATGAAAGTAATTAATTTTCCCTGTGCCATAACTTAGTGAGCATGAGTTAGTAAGGGTCGTTCTGTCGATGGCCTGTGGATCCCTGGAGTCCTCCTTCGGTCTACTGTGCTTGAAGATGATGAAATTGTCAGTAATTTAACATACCTATATGACTGCTTTAAAAATGTTAAAGAATTCAACTTTTTTTAACACAACAAAAAACCAGGCAAAAATGATCAAAAACATATTTACTCCTACACGAAATATATTGACCTGCAATGAAATTTCAAACTTGCATAGGTAGTTCACTTGAAAGTCCTATGTTACAGAAAGTGGCTTAAAGTCACCTCATTAAATTACACAATGCAAAATTGGTTTTGTACATGCCTTGAATGTAAGATGACTTGAAAGAACATCAAGCAAATTAGTTCAACACATTTTGCACTGACAACATTATGTAAATTTTTTCTTAAAGGAGTAGCTGATAGTCTTAGTGAACAGTTAAGGGTGACAATATAAATACAAAGGGTCCTGTAACGTTAGTGTTATACTATTTAGGTTATGAAATAATGGGAGGGAGCTTTCACCTCTCAGCACTATCTAAACTACTATTGGTAATTTAAAAAAAAAAAAATGTGTTACCAACAGTAATATGTATAACCAGATTCTTTTCTGCACAGACTAAATATATTATTTAATCCTATCTCTGTTGCTGATACACATCCTACATGCAAATTGTATGAACAAAAGAAAAGTTCTACCTTCTAATCTCGTACAAGATCTGCTTTACATGACTTAGTACAAGATTATAGTCTAGCATGAGTTTTGCATGTAACTTGTATCGTGCTAAAGCTGCTTCAGGTTTTAAAATCTTGGAGCATAAATTCTGTATTAGCACTAAAAAAAAATTGGTAAAACTATTTTACAATTTCACCGTAAGGTACAATTCAAAAAAAAAAAAAATCCCAGAAAGAAGGGTTGTGTTGTTTTGTCAGATGAAAGGAGAGAGAATCATCAGGAAATAGTGAATAAATTGAATAAAGTACAGAAACAAGGTAAGAAACAGAACATAACAGGCTTAGTATATTGTGGCTCCTATGGGGAAAATGCCAGAAACAGGTGTTTACACCTCACTACCGCTTCTCCGCAATGGACACATTAGATACTAGCATGACAGAGATTACACATAGGCCGTGTCTGAATTCATGTGCTAATGGTGTTTAACTGGCATCGTGCCATAGAAAGGTGCTTCTGGAGCATGACGTAAAAAAATCGCTGTCCGAATTCATGGCTAGGGCACGTATACACCCTAAAATATCCCCTTCATCCAAGGGCACGTGTCTCATACCCTACATCGTTTTTCAATGCTCTGCTATTCGTTCCTGTTTGTTCACTGTTTATCTTTGGGCGACAATCAGTCTTCGAAAAAACTGAATACTAGTAAATATTAGTATATTATAAATGGTTTGATGGTTTCTGGCCATTTAACCTGTTGTATCTCATATTTTAATTTATGGAAGGGTCGGAAGATAAAACTGTGTGATTGCAAATGAAAATGGAAACAAACACGCGGAATTCCCGTCTTGACTTCAGGTGTACACAACAGAAACTCGCGCATCGATCGGTCAATATACGAGATAAAAACGAAAAAGTATGTCCGAATTCGGAGATGCATACTTCTTCACGAAGGGAACAAGGGCTTATATCTCGTGAAGGGTGCAAGGGGAAGTGGACAAGGGCGCGAGGCGGTGAATTCAGACACAACCAAAATCAATGCATACGGACCCGCAACTCAATTTATGCCAAGTGTATATCAAAAAACCTTTGTTTGGACCTCCTTACCAAACGAGTGCAACACTTTATTATATAGAGCATTTATTTACTTTTGGGCAGCAAAGTCTATGTACACAGCAGTTCTTTTAAAACTTAAGTTACTTATATTTTTTAAATATATAAGCCTAATCACTTTAACATAATGTAGAGTTAAAGTTAAATTAAGGTTCTTCAATGCTTTGTACCACACTTAAAACCAAGTTTTTTTTTATGTCTAGCAAAAATTGCAAGAATGTGTAATGCTAGAATTACAATTGCATTACATGCAATTTGAATGTGATGAATGTGGTGAGAGAGCAAAATACCAGTGGCTTGTGAACACACACTGCATCACTGAAGATGCAAATGACTAAAAAAATATATTATATGTAAATCATTCCTTGCCGCAACATATGCCTCTTCTCCCACAGTCATCTAAGTTTTACTGTTTCTTTTAGTAACTTTTGTTACCAACATACACAAAATCAGACACGAACTTTCAGTTTGCAAACAGGAAGTTACACAATTGTGATAAAACACAAGCTTCTATTAAACCAACAGTCGAGCCCAACTCCCAGTTAGTCAACCTTCAGATTTAGCTGGAGATAGTAAAACCCTCTCTATACTCAAGTTAAGCAATTAATGTTTATTATTTTATACATAAAACATTGTTTAAAAATCTTAGCTAACTCAACACTAATAAATTGATAACTTACTGAAATTAACTACAAATTTTACTTAATTTCACATTAGAATGAAATATTTATTTATCAATTATTTGTTTAACATATCCACGTCGGATGTACTCCATTTCCGTGCAGGTAAGTAATGAATGGCGCATTGCCTCTAGTTGAGGTCCCATCTGCTTCAGCAGTTCGTTTGCTTCTTCTCGAGCTTGAGGATGTTTCATGCCAGTTTCCATATAGTGTTCCATTTCCTTCATTTCCATGCAATGGGTGCACAAACAAACACGAACCATGCCGATTTCTGGTGACTGCTGTGGGTAGGGAATAAAATCTGTTTAGCGAACAAAAACAACTGCAGATTGTTTTCATGTGTACGAAGTGTGGCTGATGGTGATACGAAACAAGATACCTTACTTTCAAGGGATACAAAGAGTCTGAGAATGTATGTAACTATGGGAGAGAAGCATAACAGCATAATACTCATACAAACTGCTAAACCTCCCCAAAAAAATTTTTTAAGTAACAGAAACTGTATTTGCTTTGCATACAGACACACTAAACTAAAAAAATACTAGAGAAAATATACGTATGAGCATAAAGCTATTATGTTTTATACATTTCCCCCTCCTCCACAACAGCTACTACGAGCCCAATCATGTTCCACCCCTGATCACTTCAGGTGCTGTGACATATGCATATCCATGCGACCCATGCAGGATTTCAGGTAGCTCGAAGTCCTTAGTGTCTGTCCCACCATGTGGGACCACAACAAATTATCACAACTCCAGAAGAATGTGAGTGTTGTGACAACATGATTAATAGTACATATGATAAGCACCATTACTCGTTTCGCGAAAGAATTACAAGGGCATGCAAGCACTACATACCCGGTTGCTTTTGAGGTGTAAATCATGAATTTAGCCATAGGACATAGCGAAGGGAGGCAGGAAAATTACCATGAGTTTTTTTGAAAGCCACTATTTGGCAGGTCATGTGTTGAATATTTTAATTAAAACTAAATTGTATACACGATTCAGGAGTTGCACTTACTCTGTAATACCAATGCCCTTCCAGTGGGAATGCATGCCCCCAGCTGCATGTTATTTGTGCATATGTATTGCAGTTAGGAAGGAGAGATATAGGCTTAATGCCAGGAGTGTTTTTTTAGCCAGTTTTAATTTGAAGTCTGTCAAATAACCAAACAAGTTTACATTACATAGAATGAACAGCCACATTAGCATTTCTAAAAGTGTAAAATAAAGTCTCACAAATATTTTTCAGGGTTTGGTATAATTTTGGGCTTCTATGTTTGGATTTGGTAATTATGCATGATGAGGTGTCTGCGCCCTGAGGCATGGAGTCATGTTGGATCATCAGCCTTTTGTAGGATGTGGCAGTAGACACATGTGAATCTCAAAGTGAATCTCCACTTTTGTACTACCTAATCATTTATTTTCTGTTCATTCAATAGCTTCCTGGAACCATAATATTGCATCCCTCCATGCAATGTATCACCATTCCCTATGGACAGTATGTTTCCCAGGACTTGAACATATGGCACTTGTCCGAATCGAGGATGGTTTAGATCCACGTGTTCCTGTGCTTGCATAATATGTTATTTCATAGTTTCTGCTTAGCACTTTGCGTATTCATGTAGGTGTCTCTTTTGTGTTTGTGGTGTGCTGATTTGTGCCTCACCACAGGTATAATTAAACATGTGAACTTACAAAATGAGTTGTATAACATTATTGTGTAGTTCTTTGGGTTAGGTGTGGCTGCAGCTCAGCCCAAAGGTGCGGCATAAAATGTGGCTACCATTGGGCTTGTAGGTAGAATAACTCCGAAATAACCATCCTTCAAATCCGTTCCTTGTACAACATTTACTGCCACAATTGTAGGGATCAAGCAACCAGACAACACTTTGGGATCCCCTTCCTAACCAGACCAAGCTATACATGCAAGGAAACACAATGAGACAGTTAAAAAATAGCTTAAAAATTTAATTAGTTTGGTTTACCTCAGTGAATTGGCCTTCTGTGAAGTCGCAAGTAGGAGATTCCAAAGGCATCTGTATAGATAAGTCATGCTCTGACTTTTGGTAACTCATAAGCGCCACCATATCGTTGATGCGTTTCTCCAGTATACTGATATGCCCAAACACATTCCATTCTGTGATTTGTGTCTCGTCGCCAAACATTTGCTGGAGTGTACTGTTATCACACTTAGTCTGTTAACAAAAAATTACTTCTGAACACTATTTTTTCTGCCCTTTGTATTTATTAACAAAACACATTACTGGCTCCCAAAAAGAATGAAAGTAATCGCTTGGAGAGGAAATCAAGCACTCTAATAACCACACAAAAAATTGTAATACTGCAAAATAACTATTGAATATAAAACACTTGAAATAAATGAGTATGTACCACCATATATCGACAGGTGGTATGGATCACTATATACAATATGGTATCAAAAAGTCTCGAGACTAGCTCTGTTTACAAGAAATTACTTTATTTATATACATTTTAAAACTATCACTTTCAACATAGTTCCCTTGCACAACAATAAAGTGTTCCCAGCAATCCTGCCAAAGTCTTCCTCTTGATGTTTGTCAAGCACCTTCTGCGATTCACCCTGGATTTTCCCAATGATGTAAAAACGACAACAGTTAAGCAGGATTTTCTTCTTCGGAATGAAAGAGAAGTCCGCCGGAGACAAATCTGGCCAGTAGGATGGATGTGGAAGCACCACCATGTTGTTTCCATTGATAAACTCATCTGAGAGGAGAGCTCGGTAACATGGTGTAATATCGTCGTAGATTATCCAGATCCTCGCGCCTCACAAATCTGGACACTTCCGCCTAATATTTTCCCTCAGACGCAATTTAACCTGGCAGTAGAACACACTATTGATGGTCTGGCCACTAGAGACGAATTCTCAATTCTCAGTTTTGCGAGTTTCGGAAAAGACGATGACTATACACTTGGTCGAGCTGCGAACCTGCCTCGCCTAATTCGGTTGTGGTGCTTATGCCCTCTTCCACTATAAAGACTGTTGCTTTGCCACAGGGTCGTGCCCTCATAACCAAGTTTTGTCACCGGAAATGATCCTCGACATGAAGGATGTGTCATTCATGGCACAATGGCAGAGTTTTTGGTAGACTTTGACTTGGTCTTCCTTCTGCCCTTCGTAGCAGCCTCGGAACGATCGTGACAGCAATATTATGAATATTCAAATCACATTTGAGGATTGCCTGGACTGTTATCTACGTCCCACTGACAATGACAGCAATGTTGTAAATTGTTCTCCGACCGTCGTCATACACAATTTGTCGAACGGTTTCAAAATTTTCGAGGTTAGGTCTCATCGAGCATCATGTCAAATGTATTTGTCGCAGGTCTGCCCAGTTCTATGTAAGTTTTGATATTCGCTCTTTGTTCTTACTTGCTGTCCCTGATCAAATATCAGATGTGGTAATGCGCATGATCAGAATAATGCCAGTTGCACAGCTCCTGATGTACACAGGACGATTTCTGTTAGCGCACTGATTTAGGAAGGTCAGTGAATTGTGAATTGTGTGTGCAGCTATATACTGCAATCCGTTTGCATCTTACAAAACTAGACCCGAAATATTTTGATACCACTTCCTGTTTATGAGATTTGTTCCATTCAGCCTACCTTTTTGCTCCTTGGGAGTTGTGAGATTTGAAGGCAAAGTGACCTGTATCTAAAACGTTGCTAACTCCTTCAACCCGAATGTAACGACTTTAGGCACTTTCATGTATAAAAAGCAGAATAGTGAACATAGCAGATGCCTTGTAGAATAAATTATACATATTTTTTGTAGTTTGTTTGGTGCCAACAAATTAATTCCTCCCCAAAATATGTTATTATAAAATATATTTTATAATCAGTAACATCGTAAATTTTGTGCATAATCCCTCCGAAGATAGGTTGAGGGGTAAAGTACTCTCACTTTGTTAATAAGAAAGATGGCGAACCAGAGAAGACCGCCAAAATCTACCTACCAGACGATTTGCCCTCCCTACTCCTACTTGAGAGGAGGAGCAAAAAAGTGAATGACCTAAACGACCCAAAGGCATTTTGACCATATTGCTTCCAGTGAATGGAACGCGAAAGAGATGAAAGATAAAAAAAGAGCCGAATGGAACAAACCTCGTGTTTGTGCATTTGCTCAAAAATAAGACCTTTAAAGGAGAGCCACTAGACAGAACACAAATTAGCACTTACTATTTTGAAACTATGTGGAAGTAAGTAATAAAATAACCATTACTACATATCAGTAATAATAATGGCATGAGTTAATAGAGTGGACTAAATAAATGAGAGGTGTATAATTATTACATGAAAATAAAATTATGCAAAATTAAAGAAATAATAAATAAAAATTACCAAAAATATTTAATAGAAACTATCAGAAGCACTAATTAAAAGTGTTTGCATAGCATGTCAAAACGATGAGGATAAACACATATATTATCTGCGGAGAGCCATGGAGACGGCCTCGCAGAGATGTGCCTGCAGAAACTCCATATGCCAGTTTACATACGCCCCACCTGCGAAGTATAATGTGGTGGAAAGAAAGGGGGCATGGACAGTAACTGAAAGAGCCTGTAGCAATACGCGCACTCGAAGGAACGGCCAACATTCTTCGATAAAATTTCGAACAGTCTTACTCTGCTGGCTGTGCAAGCAAGACACACTGGCACGCCGACTGTAATGTAGGACATCGGGAGACCCACAATAAAGTTCATTATGCCCCTTAATAATGAGAGTCCTTGTTCTAAACGCAGTATAATACAGAAAAATATGTAACATGTGTATGCCACATTACACAACTTTTACATATAAATCCACCTAGAAGCTTATACAGGATCATTTATCAAAATTCAGTCTAGTTTATAAAATAATAATTTGATTTATGGATAGAAACAAAAACCATAGGCCATATATACTGCATACATATATTAATACAGAGAGTACTTAACATTTGCTCAACTCACTGGTAAAAATCCTGTAGTATATTCAAATGGGTTTCTGTTTACTTCTTAAGGACATGAAACTGACTGGAAAATAGAAGCATCATAAATCGCTTTTATACATGAGAGACTGTATCAGTTATAACCGAGGATGAAGTGGAAATAATAATAATAATTAGAGGACTGAGACTTCAATAGTTTAAATGTTTACATAAATATATCAGTAGATCAGGCACTGAAAGATTTTAGAAGGCTGTGAAATCAAATAATTAATATATGTATGCTATCAATTATGCTATGGTGAAAGAAAGTGAATGCAAACAACAGTGAGCGATAAGTGAGGAGGTATGCTAAAAGGTTGAGTAGAATAGCATGAATATTAACATGGATAGGTTTGAAGTGATGAGAACTTCAAAGCATCATAAACCAAACGGATCAAGCTGCAGATGGTAAAGATAAGGACATTCTTAGTGTAAATATTTGGGGAGGATATTTAAAAATTGATTTACAGAATTATTATTCCTTATTATGCAAAAATTTTAACTTAAAAATTTTCTTTGCAGAGGTTTTTGGAAAGTCTGGAAATTGCATTATGTCAAAATGTGTAGAATGTACATTCGGTAAAAAAAATATTAGTGTGTAAGTGCTGCCATTGAGCACTGATAAGAGTGATAAGAGCTAAACTGGAACAAGACAAACTAGAAATAAGCTATGGCTTGACTTATTGTGCATTAAGAAGATACTGCTAAGAGAAAATTATTGTAGTGGGGAAGGGTGCTGAGGAAAAACGGAGAATAACTAAATTCAGAATTTTGACTGACTTGATAGTCAAGAGAGGACATGACAGAGAAGTAAAATTCTCCTGACAAAGTTTTAGGCAGTAAAAATTCCTGCGATACCTGTTATGGACAGTTTAACTAGGATGAGATCAGAGAAGATTACTTTCTGCATTTGCCAAGTATATGAATATAACTAAGGGAAACATTTATTGAATATTAGGGATAGTAATAGATTGGATTTAGTAGGGCTTTACAACAGTTGTAATGCTATCTTGTTTTCGCAATAGTTTAAGTAATCTTTATTAGTTTCGTAGTAGGTATATCAACACACAAGAACTATGCTATACATTAACTAAGACAGCGAATTTCTTGCATCATTACATACACATGTGATTCTTTATTATTAATCTTTATAACAAAGTGTTATATGTATTTTATGTACTATTACTATTTTTCACTAACCTCCTGGAATAGTTTTGCAATGGCCTTGAGCAAGAACTGCAGAACTCTTTCACTCGTCTCTTTGTTCTCTTCTGCTAGCTGTGTACTTTTGCACGCCTCATCCAAATTTATCTGAAGGAAAAAAAAAACATATTAGCATTACTGGAAAATATTTTTTAAAAATGCTTCGAAGGATGAAAATGACAAAGGTCTCTATAGGATTGCACATGGGGTGATCAAAAGTGGTGTTGCTAAAGAATTGGGCATCGAGGTTTTCCAACGAGTGTTTTAGGCATAACTGTAGTGGCGCGCCCATAGTTTTCATTGCCATACTGCTCCCCAAATTTGAAATTTTTGGCTTAGCAGGATAGCATAGGCATGTACCACTTGTGAAAATAACTAAGCTTTTGTTTGGCTATATAGTATGCCTCCATGATGCTGGATATTCATAACAGAGAATTCTACAATATGTCGGGTGAGAACTGTCAACTGTGCATGTGGTGGCGCCATTGGTCAGGGGAAGCGCTGCGCATGCTCGCACACTTGGCTTTCCGGACAGCAGACACATACAGAAGTACACCGAGGATATAGTAAAGTACGAGCAGCCATGACTGACTTACAGCGACCACAGAATAGAGGTAGCATAACCTCAGTTGTGTCGACTAAGACCATCCACATTCATCTTCTTGAAGCTAGGTGGTGATCACAAGTGCTGCAAGGCAGACATCCTATCGTGCCACACCACGTTTCAGTCTGACTTTACTGGTGTCGAGAAGGGAGTACCTGGAAGGACTAATGGTGAAGCAGTGTGATCAGGGACAAGAGCAGTTTCAGCTGTGGAATATGGTGGTCGTTTGCTTTAGCAGTGTCATTCAGTCATTCAAGTGAGAGAAACCCTATTCTAAGAATACAGTAAGGACACGCAGTATCAATGCATAGAAACATTCTTTGTTCACTTTTGGTGTTTTTGCGACAGAAAAATAGTTTATTGAACATTCAGAACATGGTACAGCCCATGTTACTGCAATTTCGGGGTGGGGGGAGACAGAAAAAAATTAATTATGGGACAGGTTTTCATATGTAACATCATGCAACAGTGTTTTAGATACCTAAAAAACTGAATCGTCGAGATGTAAGAGTATGGGAAATGTGATAAACACTGGACAAGAAAGGAGTTTAAAGGTTGCAAAAATACCTTTATTCAAAATTAGGGTTCCGAGCACAGCAGGACAAAAGACAGAAAAGTCCATGTGACAGGCAGAAGGCAGGAAACATGAGATTCACATTAGGGCATTTGATCACCCCTGACTGCAATGCAGGATGTATACCATATGCTCATTCTCAGTTTGAGGTTGTCAACAAGTTCTTGTGGTATCATAATTTATCTTGTTAGTGTCGATTGCAGATGCTGAGTTGCTGCTGATGGCTGGCAACATGTTGCCAGACATCTCTTGACAATAGCCCACATGTATTTGATTGAATTGAAACCCGACGATGATGCAGACTAATCCACATGGCGAATATCTTCACTCTCCATACATCTCAGCATAAGCTGCTGTCCGATGAGGTGCAACACATTGTCGTCCATTACTAGGAACTAATGACTGATAGCACCCTAGAAAAGAAGTACAAGAGGGAGGAAACTGTTGGTACAAAGCAGTCACCAGTGACTGAACCTCGTTAGAAGATATGAGCTCCCTATCATCATCAAGCACTATACCTCCCTAAACTATAATTTTGCCATCTACAGACTGGTCCCTTTTAACAACGATGCTGGAGGAACCGTTATAAACACACATGTTACAATCACACAACATTTTATTCTTATTTGCATACAGCATAAAGGAACTGAATCGCAGGCGACAACAATTTTTAACTTTACTTCTAGTAAGACATTAAAACATGGAACAACTTATCGTAATTCGCTGCCAACTTAACTGTGAGTATCACGGGCCATTGCTTACTTTAAAATATACACAGTTAGATGCAGTGCTTTTTTTTTAAAGGTTGATTTCAAAAGTGCTCACTTTATCGCGAATCACCTATACCTCAACTGATGCAGCATTCTAGGTGGCAAAGTTATGTAATACAGTCTTATCATACCACATTAAATTATAGGGGTGTGTGTAATGTTGAGGGTACTTTTGGTTGTATGTTTATATACTTGAGCACCTGATTATACGTTTGCGATAAATACTTAAAGAAAATAAAACAATTAAAATCTTGCAACTAAATTTCTAATTGTCCCTATAAAACAAATAATATGATTAGGTCTATCCAGTTTTGTTTCATTAAACAACATTTCTTTCGCACTGTCGATTCTTTCCAATTAAACAGTTTGGGGCAGCACACAAAATTATTTTTAGCTACCTACACTTTTATATCGTTGCAGTAGACAACTAACTGTCATGTTTTCGTTCAATAAATAAATGCTGAAGATGTGTTACGTACTAAAAATAATTTTGAAATCAAAGAGTTTAAATCAACAAAATTTCCCAATAAGAAAATTTTCCATTTGCATTGGCTGTTTACAATCCCAATTTAGAACAACAAGACATTCACTTTGAGACACTGCGATTATTTGTTCAACCGAAAACATAACAGTAGTAAAAGTTTCAAACAAAAGTTACTGATGTTGAAATCACCAAGAATGGGTGGATTATGACGATCCGAGGGCATGGCTGGGGACTGCAGATCTGCGGATCTGCTGCCATCTTGGATTATATCACAGCCGCCATCTTGGATCTGCTATCTTGGATGACATCACAGCCATCATTTTGGATCTGCCATCTTGGATGACATCATAGCCACCATATTGTTTCTGTCCTGTATATTGTTTCCATCCACCATCTTGTTTCCACCCACCATCTTGTTTCTGCCATCTGCCATCTTCTCGACCATCTTGTTTCCACTTGTCTTTTGTTTACATCAGCTGTTGCTAGGGGGTGCACCAGTCGTTCGATCACCATATTTGTTTATGGAGATAGCAGCAAGAATATGCTGGTGTCCCACTCGCTTGGCTACCATGTTGGCCACTAAGGACTCTGCTTTTTATTTAATTTTCGATGAGCTCAAAATATTGTGTGGAGAAGGCAGGATCGAACTGCCGAGACTTGGGTCGGCATGCAAATGCCTAATACATCTAGGCTATCAGGATACATGCTGGGACAAGGTTTTTAAAGAAGTAATAACTTGTGTGAGGGGGGAGGGGATGAATAAATGTTTTGTTGTGATTATTCTAAGGCATGGTAATCATTTTTATATAAGCAGCCATAAGAATTTGTTTTCATGAAGTCATAGACATGCAATAAAATTTTTTTCTTATAGTAATAATTCTTTTTAAGTATATTTTCTCTTTTCAAACATATTATGAAAAGGCGTATCTTAGAAATTAAACACATTTTTATTTAAAAAAAATTTATTCAGTTTTGGAACTTGTCTTACAGTACTACAGGGATATAAAACATATTTTATATCTCCACAGTGCTGCAAGAATGAGCTGTATAGGCCGATTAAACACAGAAATTTATCCCTACCTTAGACAAAAGAATTCCTTGGACAGAACAAGAATAAAGAAAACAGTCGAAAGTAAGTCAACGAAATAAATGCAAATAAAGAGGAAGAAAGGAAAAATAAGAAGTGGATAGATTAGGTGGGTAAGAACAGTACCGCCTCTAGTGCTTGCAATGGGCCAAGATGTCGCAAATAAAAAATATTTCACCCCCAAAACCCCGGCAAAGGATAAGGGTTGGAACCCCCAGTAATTGGCTCTAACCACTGGTCGGCCCAAACAGACGTCGCAGCGTGAAACCCTGTGCATGAGTGCACAAGCAACAATTGTCGAAGTGAAATACTAGTTGCAACAATCTATAGTCAAAATTGCTGGTGGTGGCACAATCTCTCTTGTGTANCGTGTTGACATCTGTAGCAGTGTGTTAGGACCCAAATGTGTGTGCGTGCTGTTAGTAATAGATACATCAATAAACATATTATATACATACAACAACAGATGCTTATATTGGATATAAACTCTAATCATTTAATCTTCATTTCTTCTTCTCTTCTTAATTTCTACCCAATNGCAGTGTGTTAGGACCCAAATGTGTGTGCGTGCTGTTAGTAATAGATACATCAATAAACATATTATATACATACAACCACAGATGCTTATATTGGATATAAACTCTAATCATTTAATCTTCATTTCTTCTTCTCTTCTTTTCTTCTTCTCTTCTTAATTTCTACCCATGATGACCATATGATACTCTAAGAAACGTTTTTAAATTCTCGTTTCCATATGAGTTTGTCAGTACTCCGCCGTCCAATATCAGTAACTTCTCATCCTGCCATGTGAGTGGGACTTTGTTCATGCATTGGGTATAAACTTCGTGTTGGGATGATATTATATTATACATGGTTACATGCACGACTTGCTGCTGCTTCAGCACTCTTTTGTAATCTTCAAGTGTAATTTTATTTTTCAGACATGTTTTCTGGACTCCATTTACTTTCTTGGTTACTTTGCCACCACATATATAACTATATGAATTTCGGCACACAGCTCCTCGAACTCGTTCATCAGTTCGCTACTGCGTTCGTCTTTAAATTTCCCCACCATTTTCCTGTTGATGGGGGTAGCAGCAGGGATGAGTGGGTGGGAGGGTGCTGGTATCCATCACTTCCATGAGCGTGGGTCTGCAGCCAGGTCTGCATTATGATCCTGAATTTCAATTTCATAAATTAATGAGTCGGTATCTATATATAGTAAATTAATGTTGTCGTCGTACTCATTTTCATTACGTCGTGTATGTTATGTACATTAAAGTGTTGGAGAGGTCGAGCACTGAAAACCGGTGTAAATAGGTGCATCCAACAATATTGTTTCCTTTTANATTTTCATTATGTCGTGTATGTTATGTACATTAAAGTGTTGGAGAGGTCGAGCACTGAAAACCGGTGTAAATAGGTGTATCCAACAATATTGTTTCCTTTCNTTTCCTTTTACATTTTCATCAGCGATAGGTTTTCGACGTAAATCGTCCTGCACTTGAAGGTGGGCTTTAAAATTAATTTCTTCAGTCTTCTTTCATTGCACACTAATTCCATGACTTGCTTCTTCCTCTTATTTTCGATAAGTTTCACCAATGTTGCATTCTTCATAACATTCCAGTAACAGTGGGCACGTGNTCATTACACACTAATTCCATGACTTGCTTCTTCCTCTTATTTTCGATAAGTTTCACCAATGTTGCATTCTTCATAACGTTCCAGTAACAGTGGGCACGTGAAAAAAAGGAAGGGCTGAAAACAGTGTCTTTGGATACAGCACAAAAGACGTAAACTTTGGGGGAATCGCTTATTTGGACATGCTTACAGAGTGGTTGTTTCTTCATTTAGAAGAGACGGCAGGATACATCATTTTTCAGCAGGATGGTGCGCCATCCCATTGGTACCTAGCTGTTCGCGAATACCTGAACGAGATGTTGCCACAATGCTGGATTGGTCGACGAGCAGCTGGTGACTAGGCTCTTCATCACTGACCCCCAAAAAGGCCAGATCTTTCCCAGTGCGAGGTACATAAAGGAACAAGTGTTGAGGTTTTTTGATTTTTAAAATAAATGCAGATACCAGGATATTATAACTGCTAGATACATCATATTTAATACATGCATCGGTATTGGAGGACTTGAGTATGTACATAATGTTTAAAATTAAATGATTTACGACAGAAATATAAAATAATTATACATTCAAAAGAAGATATTTTCAGATTTATTTTTTATATAAACATTTTATTTACATTGTTGCTAGAGTTAATATAAGAAGTGATAAATGTTTGAATACTTTATGTCTCCCTGAAAGCACCTCGGTTCAAGGGGAACTCATCTGTTCGCCGATTGAGAAGTGGGGTGGGATTCCATGGGACATGCAGCACGAAGTGTCCTGCGCTGTTTTGAGATGGCACTGAGAATATTTAAGCTTCACCACTAGCGCCACATAGTTCTAGGTGCCATAACTATGTGCTCAAGGCTCGAATAAAGCGTTTCAATAAATCCAATAAGGTGTCTCCCCCTGACGTAGACGACATTGTGTTCATCAGAAGGACATTTGAAGAGCACCTGATGCGCCTGGATTCAATTTTTCAGAAAGTCGCCACGGCCAACCTGAAATTAGTTACTAAGAAATACAACCTTTTTCCAAAAGTGGGCCATGTTATGTCGGATCGTGGGATTGAAACAGACCCTGAGAAGACCAGAACAATAAGGAATTCTCCTCTAACAAATCATAAAACTGAAATGCGAAGTTTCTTGGGCTTTTGTGCTTACTACCATCTATTTGTGTCCAGGTCCACCACGATTGCCAAGCTTCTGCATGAATTGACTGAGGCAAAAAGAAAATTTGATTGGACCCCAGAGTGCGAAATTTCTTTTAATAGACTAAAGGAAATTCTGATATCTGCCACAGTACTGATCTTCCCGAGTAAAGAGGGTGATTTAATTCTGGATACTTATGCTAGTGATTTAGGTATGGGGGTTGTGTTATCTCAGATTCAGGATGGAAAGGAGAAACCATTGGAATACTTCAGTAAGGTGCTACACAAGCATGAGAGGAATTACTGTGTGACACGCAGGGAGCTTCTGACAGCAGTAAAGGCAATTGCACATTTTAACCCGTATCTCTATGGCAAACACTTCACCCCAAGAACTGATCATGCTTCTTTATGCTGGCTACTAAATTTCAAGAACCCCGAAGGTAAAATAGCCGGGTTGATAGAGTACCTGCAAGAATATGGCTTTGAAATACATCTCAGGTTTGGACGCCGTCACAGCAAAGCAGATGTACTTTCCAGGAGACCATGCAAACCATTATGTCGTCATTGCGAACACCAAGAGGAAAATGGTAGTGTATCGTGGAAAGCAAGGAGGACGATAATTCAAGGCCATGTATCTTGCGATGGGTCACATACATAGGACGAAAGGATATAAGAAATGATCAGCTAAGTGACCCCACCTTGCATTCAATGTTGGAGTGGAAGGAAACCAGCCGTCGACCAAGATGGGAGGAGATACCCAGCCTAGGCATGAGAATCAAGGCATACTGGGCACATTGGAATTCCCTTGTTATAAATAATGGTGTGTATTACAGGAACAGGGAAAGTAATGATGGGAAACAAAGTAATTTACAATTGGTCCTACCAGAGTGCCGAATTCCAGAAGTGCTATGAGATCTGCACAACAAAGCTGCAGGTGGTCACTTAGGTGTAAATAATAACCTTGGCAGAGTTCAAATGAGATTCTATTGGCTGCATTGTCGGGAGGATGTTGAGAAGTGTTGTCATCTGTGTAATGCATGTACCGCGAGGAGGGGTTCGAGGGTTAAGGGACGAGGTCCCCTTCAGAAATACAATGTTCGTGCCCCATTAAAGAGGATGTCAGTAAACATTCTCGGACCACTACCAGTCACTGAGAAGGGGAATCGGTACCTTCTGGTAGCACAAGACTATTTCCAAATTGGCCCGATATCATACCAGTGCCAAACAAAGAGGCTGGTATGGTAGCTAAAGCACTTGTTGAGCATGTTTTCTCCAGGTTTGGAGTGTCACTTGAGCTTCATTCTGATGAAGGACAACATTTTAAAGCAACTTTTTTCCAAGAAGTAATGAGGATTTTATGAATGAAGAAACACTTGCTACAACATTACACCCTTAGTCACATGGGATGGTCTAGAGGCTACATCGTACCCTGGAACAGTATCTGGCGATCTTCGTAGAAAACAACCAGAAAGATTGGGAATACAAGGTACCCTTACTTCTACTGACATATCGTTCGGTGGTCCACGAGTCTACAAGGGTAACACCTTCAAGGATGCTGTTTGGGAGGGAGCTCCGCCTTCCTGGTGACCTTTTGTTCAGACATCCAGTGGAATAAAAAGCAGTCACCACAGAATATGCCATTAAAATATGTCAGAAGTTGGTCGAAATTCATGAGTTTGCCCGGAGNTATTAAAATATGTCAAAAGTTGGTCGAAATTCATGAGTTTGCCCGGAGGCACCTCAAATTTAATATTGACAGAATGAAAACACGATATGACTGGAGAATACTTAAAGAGACATTTCAAGGAGGACAGCTGGTGTGGTTGTACAACACTCAGAGGCGGAAGGGACATTGCCCGAAGCTACCGAAATGTTGGGAAGGCCTGTACAGGATTTCGAAACTGATAAATGATGTAGTCTACCGGATTTGTCGACAAGGCTCAGAGGCTAAGCCTAAGGTTGTCTACATCGACCGAATGGTGCTGTACGAAGGTATGAAGGTACGAAGAGTATGTTTGTGATGAACATACTTTAGGAGGGACAGTGTTACGCGCTAAATCGAACTCCATGAGTGGTTTGGCTCTGTGGGTGTGACCCATCTCGACCCTCCCCCAGGTAAACCCGCTCGCTGCCCCATCGCTCGCATGGGAGGGATGATTGACAGCTGACCTGGCTCGTGTCACAGCCCTCCTTCTCACCCTACTGGAGAAGTCAATGAGTTTAGAGGATGCACACGAATATTATGGGAACTAGGACCCTTGGTGCAATGCANCACCCTACTGGAGAAGTCAATGAGTTTAGAGGATGCACACGAATATTATGGGAACTAGGACCCTTGGTGCAATGCACTATTTAGAGAAATTTCTGGGCGATGGCCTACGACCCTATGAACACAAACCACAGCTGGACTATCGACAGTATTTCTGTGGATGCCAAATAGCTGAGTGAAGTAATCGAGAGACGTGTAGAGGACGGACGAGGTGTTTGTGGTGAGAATGGACGAGAGTGTGTGAAACCCGACGAGTGAAGGCTACTGTGCATGAGGGCGCTCGGAAAACCCTAGAACATTGCGGACTGGTAGAACCTGNGAAACCCGACGAGTGAAGGCTACTGTGCATGAGGGCGCTCGGAAAACCCTAGAACATTGCGGACTGGTAGAACCTGAACTAAACTGAGGTGGGACTGAATAACATGTGATACAGGTATTATTGAAAATATTTGAACTGTCAAATATGGACATACAATTGGTAAAATAATTGAATAGGTTTTGATACACTGNATATTATTGAAAATATTTGAACTGTCAAATATGGACATACAATTGGTAAAATAATTGAATAGGTTTTGATACACTGTCTATTGGGACTGATTTTTGATTATTTAATTATTATATTTTTTTTTAGGTAATTGTAAATAGTATAGATTGAAGTCATTAACTGTAAACAGCAGTGATATCTAATTATTGTGAGACGTTGAGTCGAGAGAATATTGTTTGTAGTTATTGTAAATAAAAATAGAAAATTATAATTAACTAATTTATTTAATTAAGACCTCCATCCCTTAACGAACTTGGTTAAGCTAACTGACTTTGAGAGAAAATTGTAAAAATGCTGTGTGTATAGAACAAAGTTACTAGACTGTNTGAGAGAAAATTGTAAAAATGCTGTGTGTATAGAACAAAGTTACTAGACTGTGTTTAAGTTTTTATTTAATATGTGTTTTACAAATGTGAAACTGGGCATACACTGTATGTTAACGGCAAAAAAAAAAATATATATTCTAAGTTCTCTCGCTTACTCTCTTTCTCTCTCACACNGTGTTTAAGTTTTTATTTAATATGTGTTTTACAAATGTGAAACTGGGCATACACTGTATGTTAACGGCAAAAAAAAATATATATTCTAAGTTCTCTCGCTCACTCTCTTTCTCTCTCACATACACCAGAGTTTCTCACACATACCAGAATTTCCATGATTGGAAGCAAACACTCCTCCCACACCTGAGTGGCTTAATTACATATCTAAAATCTTGGATATGAGCACCACTGAGACCTCAATACCTTAGTCTTCTAATCGATTTATACACTTAATAGTTAACTCAAGTTAAGAATTTTCCCCTTGTCTTGGCAGTCGAGCTGAGAATATTTGTTTGTAACCTTAATTCAAACCACATAATCTAATATTTTATTGTTCCTTGATCCCTTTCTTTGTGTTGGCGATGACTTTCTTTTGACTTAAGCTTGATTTGTTAATGTTCCAAATCAACGATTCAATGTTCAGTAAAATCAATAGATCTTATGGGCAGCAACATTCCATGAGTTACAGGCATTTGCAAAATGCCACCAGCTTCCAGTTACTGGTGCCATATTCTGGATGCCAGTCATTAGAAATGATGTATAACATGATGCCTGGCTCTAAGACATCGATGGTTAACATCCAGCGACATTATTATATGTCCCGACATGATCAGGATTACAGCTGTTAGCTGTAAGTCGCCTAGTGCAATTAACCATCTTTATTGCTGTAAAGATTCCAAACATCCTGCATACTGCATATGCACCCCTACTTATGGACATCAATTTCCGATGTACAAGATAATTTTTAACTTTCTACTAAAATAGTGACCGCAAATATTATTGTAAACTTTTCATGTTTACTCATATGTAAAAAGTATGATGATACCTTTAGTTTATCAAGAGAATCCTTCAGCTGCTGGCTACTTCCAAGATGATCCTTCCGATAAACCTCCAGCTCTTCGAGCACCAGCAATACCTCTCTCCTGAGGCGGTGGACCTCGTTGGTCAGATGCACGACTTTGACAAACAACGACATGTTCTCGTGCTCGGTCCTGTGAAAACTCGTCACCACGTCCTGGGGGTCTGCCGAGTTGAGGTGCCCCAGCACTTGCTGCACGAATTCGGTCCACAGCTCTTTTTCCTGCTGCCACCCTGCGAGCAGCACCGTGCAGTATCCATTTTCCAATATCGTTCCCAAACATGATAACAATGGAGATATCGATGTGATATGCTGCTTCCGCAAAGTGCTGGAAATCCAGGATGGTATATTGCAAACATCGCTTATAATGATACAGAGAATATCGATATCGTAAATATCGCTCCTACTGATCTCTACAAATGTATACATAGAATGTATTGTAAATTTTGTTCGAATTATTAACAGGTATGTAGAAATTATAGAGCCTGAATCCACTAGTAAAACGTTTTTAGATGGGCCCCCCCTGCAAAATACATTCTGCGACTCCACCCACTAAACATTAAAGTGTTTTTGCATAAACAATGGGTTAATTACTTTTATATATATTTTATTTTAATGTTAATAAAACTAATTTTATTTACAAAAAAAAGTGTTGCCATAAATAAACACGAATTAAATGAAAAAACTGCATGAGTAAAATGAAAAGACTGTCATTAATTTTCTTTATGAAGTCATGTATGTTACTCAAAATTATCCTAACACATTGTCACGTTAATCCATTCAGTCACAGATTGTCTGCTAATTCTACCATCAGTAAATGTGATGGGTCAAGGGAAGTAAGAAATACGAACATCATGCCTGTAATTCAGTACATAAACTGCTCTTTCCGTGGTGGTGCATGTGCACAATTTTCAATATGTATACATCATAAGCTAAAATTAGCAGGACCCTTAGCCTTCGGGCCTTCCCATATTATAGAGTCTGCAGGGGTGTAGGTTTCACTTCCTGGAAGTCATTAAAAGCAGGAAACACTCATATGGTATTGATTTGGGAAATATTTAAGTCCAAGTAAAATCTTAGAAAATGCAAAAGTATTTACAGTGAAAGTATAAAAAATATTGGGATATTAAAATATTGCAAATATTGTTAAAGTCGCAGGTATTTGTAATACTCAAACATATAGTGCTTCATTTTTGTACCACCTCGCAGTTCCTATGTTGTTTAATTGATTCAATGTGAATACATTCCTGCACATTCTATAGCTGAACATAATGAGTATGCTTTGTTTTCAAAAGGAGGCGAGTGTGGGCAGCTAGCTTTTACATTTTAAAATGCGAAACATTTTAGAACATTTTTCTGAACAAAAACTATGGCAGAAATCTTAAAAATCCAATATAACATCACACAACATAATATAACGAGCTCTATGTTAATTTCAGCGTTAATTAGCCTTGCCTGCTAGCCCATCCTCTAGCTGCTGCGACACCCGGTCTCTCTCCTTGGGCCATGACAGGCACTTGGCAGCCTTGAGCTTGCATATCTCGGTCAGGTGGTCATTCTCGCGCCCGAGGGCGCGGTACTCGTCGAGGTGAAGCAGCTCGCTGGAGCGTGCCACCTCTTCCACCCGCTGCAGGGCGCTACGATCACGGCGACGCTTCTCCAACGTAATCAGCGCGTAGCCCGTCAGATCGCGCTCGGCATTCTGGCTGTCTTCCAGGCGCGACAGCATCGTCGACTGCACTGCCTGCAGCATTGCAGTTATAGTCTGTTCACTGTAGTCTGAGCACTTTAGAAACCCCCTGCTCAAGGCCATGGTCACACGAGTGGTCTTAAAAATGTTTATTGTAAATTAGTTCGGTTGCCATTTTTGCGAACTAAACTAGTTTTAGTGGTTACACAGCTATAACTGAATTCAAACAAAAGGAAATCCTAACCTCGAAAAAAATTACATTATTTACTTATAATCGCTTCCAACACTCATCAAGGCTGAGTATTTTATTAAATGTTAACAAAATGTACTTTATTTGTACTGTCACAGAATAGCAAATACACGGTTTTTTGAACTGGCTTACTATTTATTTCAACAAATACAGAAATCCCAGCCAAATCCAGTCATTTTTATTACACATTCTGTTTACTTCTTAGCAGCCAATGACAGCACAACACAGAAGAAAAGTCGTTCCGATGTATTTACACAACCCGTTTACTTTGAACAAGAAGTAACTGCTATAGGA
Organism: Clitarchus hookeri; assembly: GCA_002778355.1. NCBI lineage: Eukaryota > Metazoa > Arthropoda > Insecta > Phasmatodea > Phasmatidae > Clitarchus > Clitarchus hookeri. The sequence continues at coordinate 90,028 of NQII01007146.1, read as the reverse complement.
ACAAGTTCGGAGCCAGTGCAACCGCATCCAATGCCGAACACGTTTGAAGTGAATTAGTTCTGTCCCATGTGACCGCGGCCTAAGATCTGCTTGCGTGCACGTTGTGTATTCTTCCTCCGCATGTAAAATTAATGTTGCCATAGGCCTGATCATTTAATTCTCGCGCCTGTCAAGTAAAACTGTAAAATTAGTAGGAGTAAATACTTTAAAAATAAATTATTTCACACACTTAACTTAAACTAAATAATGAGAGAGCAAAATAAAACATTCAGTACTCATCAATGTTTACTTCAAACTTTTAATTCAACATTTAGAAATGGAAATACTTTCTCTCTATCGTTACCGACTTCACTGGGCGCTCTCAAGAAAGTGTGCCCTTTAAAATTCATGCAGTAAGAAGCAGTTACATTTTTCAAAGGTGAATTTCAGAAGTGCTCACTTTGTCGTGAATAGCCTTTATACTTTATTTAGGCTGTTCGTAGTTGATTGTGCCTTTTGAAATTAACTTATGAAAAAATGTCAATGCCCTAACCTGCATATATTTAAATGAGCAACTGACTGGTAATCATCCAGAAAAGATGGTACCGACAGAGGGAAAGTAGTTCCACGACTTGATGTTGAATTTAAAGTATCAGCTAAACATTTCTGTTTTTAGCCAACTTTCCGAAGGGTGGAAAGAAAGGCTTTATGAGATCACTTTTCTGTCTTTGTGTCTGTGCATGTGATTGCCCCCCTCCACCATCTCTGCTAACCAAATTTGTGAAATTCTGAACCAAATTTCACAAAACTTAGTACACATGTATAATACTCAGTAAGGACACCTTACTAGTTTTCAACCACGTTGGGAACTTACTTTCAAAATGACGGCCATTTTAATTTTTGTGATGGTATGTAATATCTCGGAAATTTTTCAACCTAGTTAAACCAAATTTTGTATGCTGCAGAGCATCAAGTAAGCATTAAATTTTGATGGTCCATCAATTTTGTAAAAAAAAAAAAAACACCAAATTAAGAAATAAATACTTCACGTTATATATCGAAATTTAATAAAACAATTGTGCCCCAATTTGGCACGTAGGTAATACTATGATAGGCAAAGTAAATTTAAGTGGCTGAACTTGATTAGGTATTTATATTGTAAATTTCAGCCATTCAAAATTTCTAGGTATATTTCGTATATCTACCATACAATGTAAGCTATTTCAACCAAATTTTGTATACCTACTGAAAGTACCTGTTACAAGCATTATATATACCAAAGCATAACTACTTCTGTTGGACATTTTGGAAGCTAGCACCATACGAATAAATAAATAACAAAAGTAATTTCATGGATCTGAATGTGATATTAGACTAATCAAAAACGAGTTTTTTTTTTCAACTGGTAAATTTTGAGCAACCTTAATTAAGCCAGTTCTTGAGGTGTAACCTATATGTACACATATACCAACAAAGCAGTTACAGCAAAAATTTAAACACAATATAAATTATACATTTATACAAATAATACATTTAACAAAATAACGCATCAAACACAGTACAAAATCTATAAGTATTAGTTGAGGGTAAAATTAACTACTGAGAATAGCCTATTACAAAGCCAAACACAAACTGCCTCCTAGCATGAATTTAAAATCCACGATCACAGGTATCGTTTGTATCACTTATGGATTACAGATATTGGTTAACTATGCAGTATTACATACTTTTCATATAGCTAGGTTAAGAGAAGTTGCGATTTTCGTGATACATTTGAGACAAGGGATTTATAAGGTTGGTAAATATACACAGTGACTACATACCTTTTCACTAACGTTTATGATTTATATAAAATGTACGAATATGGATACTAGCTAAACTTCACTTTTTCACAAAAAAATGTGTAAACGAGTGGCCAAATCGAAGCCTCAATATATCAATACATTCAAGGATGAAAATTTAAGCAAACAGTATAGTTGCAAAAAATATTATTGTTACTTATGTCTTTTAATATAGTTCTCTAGTACTGACTAATACCAGTAACCTGTTACCTCTAAGCTTAACCCATGTTTGCCACTAAGGCACCTCTGTAAACTTCCAGGATTTCTTATCGAGTGTTTAGGAAGTCTCTATACATCCATAAGCACTTATGTACCAATTACGTTCAACTAGAAGCTGGTATTTAAACCTGATTAGTAAACTGGCACTTATTCAATTAAAATATTGCTTTTGCATAGTACTAGGTTTTCTAACTTTGCAAGTAATTTAGGCGAAAAAAAAATTATTGCTAAACAAAATAGCCCTTAAATCAAATGGAACCGACAATAAAACATTAATTTGTTCTGAAATTCCTCAATCTTACAAACAAAACTCGTAATCATTGTTAAAATATATACTCCACTCCTGGCTTAGGGGTGGTTTATCAATAGAAGGTTAAAATAGTTTCGTTGACAACAAAGGAAAAACTTGCAGATTAGTCATCCATGCAATCTGCATATTGTGACGAAGTTGACAGCAAGAATGGTTTAAACCCTAAGTAATATTACAGTGACGGAAATTAAACCATTTTCAGGTCAAATAACTAGGAGGATCACTGCAGTGTTTTGTCATTCCCTTCTGCAGGCTTATCAACAACCTGGACAATTCTAAGAGCCATTGCTGGGATTGAATCTTGTTCCCTACGAGACAGCCATATTTGCATATAGTAGATGTCTAGAAAAATGTATCATTTTATAGTAAAAGTAAACTTACTTCAAGAAATCGCCGTACATTTCCACAGGTTTTTTCAGTATTGCGTTTTACACTCCTGTTATTCGTTTCTACGTGTTCTGTGATACGAAGTCTTAGTTTTCATTAAAAGAATAGTGCAGCTACACTACATTTGCTCATGCAGTTTGAGTATTGAATCAGGTAAATGGCAGGAAAATGTCATTGGAACATTATACAGAGAGAAATAATTCCATAAATGCACGAGAGTCCTTTCTTTGTTTGTAGAAAGAGATAATTTATAGTATTTGCTTCTGTGGTTACTTTCTATTAAAACTGTTCAGATTGCAGATACGAAACTTTCAGGCACTGTTAATGCCATGTACTTAAACAATTCGGCTTAGTTAATGCTCAGTAAATAAACCCTTAGGATATAGACATATAGGCTACTTTAACACATTTTAGAGCATATCTTGATATAATTTTAACTCTTAGGCTGTTATAATTAAAGAGCCATTTTAATTACCTTAGCTTAAAATAATGTAATCGCGCATCCAGTAACTTCCAGTGCATGCCACTAATAAAATATCTGGGTTATAAAATTATTTTTGTTAATTTAGAGAATAAGTATAATATGTTATATTCGAGTTTGCCAGGTGTTTACCCATGAAGTTCAGTTACATTTCAATCATAAAATAACAGCAGTGAAGTAATTTTATTACTAAATCATTAAATATATTTTTATACTGTGCCATTTTGGTAATGTAAGTACACTGGAGAGCCAAAAAAAAACTGGTATAGGTGCGCATATGTAGACAAAAGAGGTATGGAACCAATCAGAGTAACGCGATGCCGTCGACAGCGCCTATATAAGACAACAAGCGTCTGGCAAAGTTGATAGTCCGGTTACTGCTACTACAATTGCAGGTTATTAAGATTTAAGTGAGTTTGAACGTGGTGTTATAGCCAGCGCACGAGAGATGGGACATAGCATCTCCGAGATAGCGAACTATTCAACGGACCATCTTTGATATGGGCTTTCGGAGCCGAAGGCCAACTCGTGTACTGTTGTTGACTGCACGACACAAAGCTTTATGCCTCGCCTGGGCCCGCCAACACCACCATTGGACTGTTGATGACTGGAAACACGTTGCCTGGCCTGACGAGTCTCGTTTCCAATTGTATCGGGCGGATGGATGTGTACGGGTATGGAGACATCCTCATCAATCCATGTACCCTACATGTCAACAGGGGACTGTTCAAGCTTGTGGAGGCTCTGTCATGGCATGGGACGTGTGCAGTTGGCATGAAATGGGACCCCTGATACATCTAGATACGACTCTGACAGGTGACAAATACGTAAGCATCCTGTCCGATCACCTGCACCCTCCCGAAGTACATGGACAATTCCAGCAGGACAATGTGACACCCCACACGTCGAGAGTTTCTACCGAGTGGCTCCAGGAACACTCTTCTGACTTTAGACACTTCCATTGGCCACCTAAATCACCATACATGAACATTATTGACCATATCTGGGTTGCCTTGCAACATGCTGTTCAGAAGAGATCTCCACCGCCTCGCACTCCTATGGATTTGTGGACTGCCCTGCAGGATTCATGGTGTGAATTGCCTATTGCATACCTTCAGACATTTGTCGAGTCCATGCCATGTCGTCTTGCGACACTTCTGCGAGCTCGCGGGGTCCCTACACGATATTAGGCAGGTGTACCAGTTTTTTTTTGGCTCTTCAGTGTAGTATGAGATTAAAATGTGCACACTGACTTTAAATTTGTTCCTTTCCTCTAACAGATGGGTTATCTCTTGTTGAAGACATTCATTTTCGCGGAGGATAATATTCAATCTTCTTTTTTCACTTTCCAGACGATTTTGCAGCACACTTGTATGTGTATCTTGATTTTGGAAATCTCCGTCTTTCGGTATATCATGCTGCCTTTTTATTTTATAAATTTCAGTCTCTAGTTTCTTAACTCCAACTTGTAGATTCCAGACCTCCATTGACTTCTTTTCAATTCCTTCTTGGTATTTATTTATAAAATGTAATTTCCCCTTCACATCATTCTTTTTATCGGCTAAAATGGCTTGCTTCTGAGGAGAATTTGCTACATGCAAATTCAGCAAGATATTTTTCTTTTCCATTTCTAATGCTTCTATAACTTTTTTTTGCCTTTGCAATTCCAAATTAATTGTTTTCATTTCACGGTCACTAGTTTTACGACTTCTTCGCATTTGCGATTTTAAATCAGCTAATTCTTTTCTAGCCCGAATAATATTTTCGTTGTTATTAAGCATTATGCTTACTCTTCTAACTACTATATGATTATAATTCGAACTAATTAACCACTAAAAAAAATGATACAGTAAATAATAAATTAATTATTATATAAATTACAGCACATTATCTTCTCTTTCTGTCGCTTGATTTGTAGGTATACAAAAGAGAAATCAAATGAACTACACAATAAACTACACAATATTTGTTGATATAGCTAGAAAAATCATAGATTACTTAATTTATTTACATCATTTATAGCAAATCTGAACTGACAACTTTTTGCAGTTAGGTTAATAGTTACAACAAAAAACCATAGGTGGCATTAAATTTTATGAATAATTTATATAGGTAGTCCTTATGATTAACAAACTCTCATGACACTACTACGTCCATACAAGCGCTGAACAAATATTATGTTTATATGTGTGTGCGGCTCCACATTTACTTAATTCATTTGTTGTATGCGAATGAAGTTTGATTCAATGGTAGCAGATCATGTTGACCAAACAGATTAGACAGCGCCAACAACTAAGGCGGTGTCCGAAATCAGGTACATATTAGTGAACTTGCATTATTACATGTTAACTTACATGTATTGGTTTCCAATAGTACCTAGCAGGTCGTGTGCGAGATTGGGATTTCCTTAAGTGTTAAAGGAAATAGTTATATTTTATATCTTAAGTGAAACTTACGAGGCGACGGCCAATCAGAACAGAGCAGTCGGTGTTGTTGGCAGGAACATGTTATTTACGGTAACATAAGTATAAAAATATTAATAAGGTGTGTGCGTGCACATGTTTACGATTATATTTGTTCACAAAAATAATCTTCTCTGAGAAAAAATGTCGGCTTTGAAGTATGATCTGCTTAAATATAGTTGGGATATATGAGGTTAGGAACGAAAGTAAACATGGCAGGCTTGTCCCTGTTTTCATCGGCTGGTATTAAGAATTCAAATAATAATTGGAAATTGCAAATACAGAAGACGTGTTTCTGTATATCATATCAGCCCTTCCTGCATAATTCTTAATGCATAAGTTTTTTTTTATTGTAAACCCAGCTTTACCCTTCGCACCAAAGTTGATGAATTCGGATAGGCAGTCTTTTTGGATCTAACAACAGCTATAAGCCAGCTAATCACTTTTAATGTAATGCATCTCGGTGAAATATAACTTGATAGTTAATAAAAGTTATAGTGTTAAATCAATGATTAAATAATATTTCAATTTTATTTACATAAAATTCATTGTCATGCTGATTGTACGTGGGTTTGCCTTTTTGATTGCTTGTTTTACCATTTTGTATTTTATGAGCATAGGCTTATAATACAAATTTATTCCTTAGACTTTTTTTAAAGCGCACCTTCCGATAATATTAATTATGTTCAAAACGTTATAACTACGAAGAAGTAATGTCCCATTAATCTTGAAAAAAATATGACGAAAATAAATTGTAACCTACAGATAACTTCTCACAATGGCGGCACATGTACCACAAGGGCACGAGAAGTATACATCTTCGTTTACTTGTATACTTTCATACTTCACTTACAATTCGGACAGCACTTACATCACTTCCGAGGACAGGTTTGCACAATCTATGTACTTCACACGAATTCGGACACAGTACTGCCTGTATTCCATGAGCAAATTTTCCATACAATCTCGAGTGGAAACTTCCATAAGACCTTCTACCCGAGCCTGCACGCAAGCAGCTTGGAGGGTTTTATTTGGAATAACCTACCCAACGATACTCGTTGTCGCCCAAGTAAAGACGACTGCATTTTTTATGAATTTACTTCTGCAACTATGGTTCAGGAACATTTTTCACTCCCGACTTCAGCATTATGAATTTATGCACAGAGCTTAATCGTTTTGTTGTTATAACTGGAACATTTGTGTTAAATAAAAAGAATGTTTACTTTAATTTTTACTCAATGCTGATTAGAATCAGTAAGCATTTTCGTGTTTTCTATTTACTATTTATTCATGTTTAATAGTCGCCCTTTCTCAAAACTGTAAGTTGTGATAAATAAGAAAGCGATGTAAAAAAATTAAATAATGTAACTAGCCTCCAAAGCACATATTCATGTTTACAGCAAAGATAACATGAACAGATGCAACATGGAAAGTATACACATGACACATCTCATGTATCGATCCCTTGCTCGTGAGTCAATACTTTAATGATTGGAGGTATACATTTACATCCGTAACACCATCTCTTAAATTCATGACTTCAAAACATTCACGAAGAGTCAATGTGGAACAGCAGGGAATCGACTTAACAAGTGCAATATTCGTTACCACATAGACAATGTTTGACTGCACTCAGGGGCATTGTTAATACACCAGCTAACATATCCTCTGAGGGCAAGTACATAACATTGGCAACTCCCGACTCAATGTGTTACCTGTACTCCGATAGATGTTTCCAAATCATTTTATTTCCCACTTTCGGGATGTGATGTGTTCATCCTGCTCCCTTGACAGTTCAGGACTACTTCTTCTGGTGTTACCTAAAGTAAAGAGTTTTGCATTTCTTTTGCAATACCACAGGACATGTTGAGGCATTTCATGTCAAACTTCTCATTTCGCCTCCACCAGTGCACACAACCTGAAGATGGACATTTGGAATATATTATACTCAAGGTGCTGTGATGTCTGTGTTAACCATATTAATCTCTCTCCTAATGCCTACGTGCATTAACTGTGTGTATTGACTGCCTGTATGTTTATTACATGCCTATGTGTACTGATGTATTATATGTCTATGCTTATGTGGTTATTTAATATCCATACAAATGTATTACCAGCTGTCACCATTTTTCTGTTGTCAAATGAATATGGTAGATATAATATACACCATTCAATGATGTTTATAAGTGCAAAAAGTTGAATTATAGATATATTTGACATTGAGCATTCATAAACATACATATTTTAGTTTAAAAAGGTTAGGAATTTAAGGTCAAATAAAGATATATATTATCAAAGGAACTGTTCTATTATGCGGCCACATTTAATTAAGTAATTTGTGATACCATACCATTACTGCGAGAGGGCGAGACCATATACCAGAAGGTGCGCATTACTCAATTGTCCTAATCTTGTGCAGTGTAATTTTGTTTTATTTCCATTCTTAGGGCTAAGAACAAAGTTCTTTCTGTAATTAACATAATAGATATAAGAAAATTTTACGTAATTATAATCTTATGAAAATGTCGATGGCATCATTTGCTTACATACAAGATATAAACAATTCATAATACAATATTGGCACTTTTTCTTTTTATACTTAGCAAGTGGTCAAACAATAAAACACACGCATTCGTCTTGCCATTTCATATTTATTTTACCAACTCTTTTTTTTTTCTCAACACTGAGAAATATATACACAGAAACTTCAACACTCCCCCTTAAATCCCAATTATGTCTTTACATTTCCAAAATTTGAATTAAAATGTAGCTTTCTTGCAAATTATTCAATTTTTAAGAGTAACAAATACGCACAGTGGTAAAGACTTTGTCAAAATATCTGCAACATTATAATTTTAAGGTACATATTTCAGGATAACTATGCCCTTTGCAACATCTTTGATGAAATGAGCTCTGGTGTCTATATGTTTGCTCCATTTGATATTTTAAAAACTTTCAATCAGTTTTATAGCACTTCAATTTTCTATTAATAAATGTGTTTCTGGTTCAAGTCCGTGATTCGTGTCAGCAGCAACTCTCTTTAAATGTATTAATACTGACACACATGTAGCTGCTGCAATATATTCTGCCTCCGCTGTGGAAAGGGAAACAGTTGACTGCTTTCTTAAGAACCAGGACACCACATTTTCACACTAATAGACAAGCGACCCACTGGCACTCTTGCAGTCAGACTTGTCACCAGCACAGTCTGCGTCAGAATAGGCATTTACGTTGTACAAGTCTTGGTTTTGGTTATATGTCAGGGCAAAGTCTTCTGTTCCTTTGAGGTAACGCAGAATTCTTTTTGCTGCTTTCCATAAAAACATGGTAGGTTTGTCAAGAAACTTGCTCAAGTATGATACAGAAAACATTTGATCTGGGCGACTGACTGTTGCAATTTACATAAGACTTCCTATCTATTCACGATATGGTTCATCAACGGTGGTTTATGACATGCCTGCTTGAAAATTTGGTTCCATTGACGTACTTGCTGTTTTGCAGTTCTCCATTCCAAACATACTAAGTAACTTTTCAATAATACTGCACTGGGATAATGATAACTTTCTATCGTTTCTTTCTATCCCAATGCCAAGAAAATGTTTCAACTCTCCAAGATTTTCGGCATTAAATTCATTCTTCATATCTACAATAATGCTCTGGTTTTCACCTATAATCAACATGTCATCAAAATAAATTATCATCCATGTATTTTTCACTTATTTAGAGACAAAATTAATTCTTGGATCTTTCAAAGCCATTTTATTTTGCAAACTCATAGAATATACAGCATCTTGGCATCTCTTTTAAGTTGCAAAGAGTCTTTTTAAGATTAAAAACTTAGCTTTTGCTGCTTCGACACCTCCAGGCACATTTATATACACATCCGAAGTCAGTTCGCCATTTAGAAAATGCTGTTGGTACATCGAACTGTCTAACATGCCAGTTTTTTTTTGCAGAGCTTGTGACAGCAGCATTCGAACTGTTAACATTTTTGCAACAGGAGCATAAACATAGAATGGCCAATGTTCTTGATACTCTTTCGCGATTAATCTAGCTTTCTTCATTCCTTCTTGTTTTGTTCTGAAAACCCACTTCGTTTCAACTGCTCTTTTATCTGGAGGCAAACCAGCTGGAATCCATGGTCCAAATTTTTCATGATCTTCAAGTTCCTTTTGGATAGCTTCCCTCCATTCGTTTCACTTACAATTGTTTCTTCATAGTCTTTAGGATCTGCATCAACAAAGATACATATGCTGTGTATTATTCATAGTCTTCGAATCTTTCAGGCAATATTGCTATTCTTTGACACCTGGATTCAGAATCACAATTTTTTCCTTTTTTCTCTTCATTCGAAGGCATGCTACTTGTTTCATTCTCACAGACTTCGTTGTCACTTGAATTACCTTCATATATTATTTCTCAATTTTTATTTTCTGATACTTTATTTTCTTTATTCGCATAACAAATATTTTTCTCATCAAATATAACATCCCTGGGACATATTATTTTGTCCTCTACTGGGTCCCATAATCGGTACACATTTGCACTGTAACCTACCATTGTTGTTTCCTGAGCTCTTGCATCAAATTTGACTGTTCAAGACAGTTTTATTAACCATGCTTTATAACTAGATACTCTCAGTTTTTATGTCAAATTAAACCAAAAATATTTTTCCAGGTATAATACCAGACAATGCACTGGTAGATGAATGGTTGAGGTTGTAGACTGCACATCCGATTGCTTCACCCCAAATATGTTTAGGAATATTTGTTTCAGCAAACATAGTCCTTACTTTGTGAAGAAGTGTCCTGTTTATACTTTCTGAAACACCATTCTGTTGTGGGGTGTATCCTTAGGAGCAATTTGTGGTAAATTTACTTCCATTATCACACCTGATTCTACAAGTCTTGCTGTGTTCTGTCTCTAGTTGACTAATATAGGAAATAAGGTTATTTTCTACTTCTGATTTAGACTTAAACAAATAAACTTCACAAAAAATGAGAGAAATCATCTACGATTGTTAGAGAAAATGTTTCACCATCTTTCGTCATTATTGTTACAGGACCCCAAACATTACGGTGAAGAAATTCACCAATTCTCTTTGATCTAGACCACTAAACATTTTTAAAAGCAAGATGTGTTGCCTTATCTTCCATATATGACTCACATATTTCTTCACTAACAGATAAGTTGAGAATTTTTAACTTTTTTCTGTTCCGGTAGCCTAATCTTTGATGCCACAAATGTTTGTTTTTGACTGCCATACACTCAGAGTGTATGGCAGTCTACCACACACTGTTCAAAATTCGCCACAGTTTGACCATTAACATTTAATACTTCTTCGCAAACTACTCTAGCATTGTTTTTAAAAAAAAATATGGCCTTTTTGCAATATTCACTTAATTTTCTTACTGGAAACAAGTTATGGGTTAGATTCGGTACAATCAACGCTTCAATGCAAAAACACCATTCCTTGCAGACTACTATTAACTTGCCCTTCTTTTCTGCATTTAATTGTCGTCCGTTTACTACCTTGATTATAACATGATCATCTAAATGTATAACATAATGCATTTTAGTGTCTTTAACCAGACACTCAGTGGCTCCAGAATTGATTAAAATTTTTAACACAAGCATCATGTTTGGTTACTTTTGTGGCCTCAGTATTGAATACTACAAATTAAATCTCTTTGGACTACATGTTAACCTTTCCTTGGTTTTGTTTTATGTTTTGGCTAGGTTTGTACTTCCCTCTGTTGCTACTTCTATAATTTCCTTTGTCTCTTCCTATGAAATTACCAAGATTACTACAGTTCGGACTTACCTTTGAACAGTATGGTTTCACATGCCCTTGCTCTCCACAGGCATAGGAGCGATATTTATATTTTCTTACTCTAAATGAACATAACCTTGTCTTCAGTTTGGCGTGAACCGCGCGGTCACGAGCTCCTTTGTACCCACTCTGACTGCCGCAGTAGTGTCCACTACACCAGACACACCACACCGATGGGTTTGTGGGTACGAGTGAGAGGGACATTTGACATCGTACACTTGGCAATACTGTGGCTGGTACAATGGAAACATTTAGAATTAACNGGGAAAATTATGTCATCTTAGTTTAATTTACTTCATGTCCCTTTCATCTCATTATCATTTTTAGTGTGTATGGTGTTTCATCGCTTCGCCGCATGGCGTCGGCTGCACTCAGGTGGCGAAAGCCGGCGCACACCTCCCCCCAGTTCTCTCCAGCACTTCAACACATTAAGACGTGCAAGTTTCTTGCTACGCAAAGGCCCTCGGTGCCGACATCTGAAACTGAACTCATACTCATTGGCATAGACTTCACGAACCGGATAATTTGTTTTATTTGTTATAGCGCCGAGGGGAAAGCGACGTTATTCTCATCGGAGAGTTGTTAAGTGCAGTCGCGTTTCATATTGTAAAGCCACGTGGTGTCTCACAGTTCCGGGCTGTTAAGGTCATGTGCTTTGTACTAAAGTTGTGTGTATTCATTAAGGTTTCGCACGGAATAAATAACTCCAAAAGCATCGTAAGTGTTTTATTTGTAATTTAATTAAGGCGTGCGAGGCGGCCTACAGCCTCTCCATCGTGTGTGACGGAGTGTTAACCAGAGTCCCCTAGGCTGTCGACCGAAACGACTCTCATTTCATCAGCTCACTGCAGAGCTGTGGCACCGGGCACATATTTAATACATTCTCAGCTCTGGTAACACCGCGTGTCAAGTTGGTTTTCCCAACTAGGGATGGGAAATTCACCGAGCCAGTGCTTGACCACGTCAAGTTTCAACTTGGCAGTTCTTGAATCTAAGTTCTGCATCGAATATACGACTTTTACAAATTCTAAAGTTTCTGTTGTGGTAATGGTTTCGATTGCTGTAATGACTGTATTGTACTTCCTGGGCATCGTTAGCAACAAATGGCATATCGTATCAGTCTCTTCCATAACTGTACCTGTGACTTATAGTTCACGAATTAAACTCTCTAATTGAACAAGGTGGTCTTGAAGGTCATCACTATCACATTTTAGAGATAAATGTTTCTTACTGAGATACAACTTAGGAAATAAGTTCTTCCTCTCAAAGCCGTTTTAAAGTTATGACATCATCTCTTTGGCAGATTTCGCATCTTTTATATATTCAAGGTGACAGTCGGTAATGCACTGAATGATTACGGAGTTGGCTTTGGTATCTATCATTTTAGATTCCTCAAGATGTCAAGATGTTAGCCCACTGAATTTTCGATTGTGCAATCCGGCACTAATACAACACCAGTGCTAACTGGCAGCGAACATTTTTGGTTGCTAAACTATTAGCATTGGGCTTCCCAATCTGGGAAAATAATCTTAGCAATTCTCAGCATTTAGGTCAGTTCACTATCTATATTGTATAGGTTAGAGACATCACCATAGAATTGTACACAAACGTATGGTTCACTGCATATGTACTCGCCTTATGGTCAACTAGTCACACACGACTAGAACTTAATTTTTGTGAAGTAGTTGCTTATAATTAAATTGTTGTCCCCTTGAGTTACTGAGTACGGCTAATGAAAGTCGGGTCTGGCATCAGCTGAGGCTAAACAATGAAGACGAACATTAGTGTCACTGGCAGAAAGACTCGCAAAGTAAAAGTATGCAGTTATTAGTATGCAGTATGGTGGCAGCAATGAACTATTTATTAAGGAACAATGTGTGTTAACAGATGTGAGGGAAAAAAAAAGTATGATTTGTTCATATTACAATCCAGGGTTATTTAAGGTCTAAAACATGGCGATGGGCGATTGTGTAACAAAGTCTACTGGAAGTAGATTACAGATCAAACCACCAGGTCCATTGGACTTTTCGGATCCAAATGCATAAATCTCTTAAAAGATAAGATTGGGCTGCTTTTTTAATCTGACGTGAGCAACGCATCCACGAGGTCCTTGTGCCCACTCTGAAAGCCGCAGTCACATCAACTGCACCAGCTGCACCAACCACATCAGACCAAGAGTGCTTAGTGCAGGTTGACAAGAACGAAACTTGCACCTTCTTGCCAACACGTACTATGTGACTCAAGAGATCGCCCTACTTTATTTATTACAAGAGGCAACCCTTGTAATATATTAGTAGGCGACCCGAAATGGTGTTTATTTAGAAGCCACAGCTGTTGGGTCCACGGTCCATTGGTCGTTGCGCCATAGCAGCTCGCGCCACGAAATACGACATATCACACCACAAAGTGATGTCAACTGGCCTTTAGGAAGAAGCTGAAATGCTAAGTACACCAAAGTGCAACCAATAGTGTGTAGCATTTTTTTAAACATATCACACAACTTCATCTCATTCAAAGCTACAGTAAGGGGTGGGTTTTATTGTGTTAAGGGCCATCGAGCATGGCAACCCACACCCCTTTCCCCAGGTGAACTCATCCATCCTTTCAGGAGATGGCCACCTGGCAACACTGTAGTAAGTGAAATGGAAACGCATAACAGGAAATTGAATACAGAGACTTTTCACAATGAAGCGTAAAAGTATATCCAATGTCTACATATGAGATGGTAATTGTGTTTTCATAAAGTGAGACTGCCTATAAAGGCCTCTAACACAGTAAAATTTCATGTAGTGCAGTGACACTCCCCACCAACTTTACAACATCAAGCTTAACAGACATTTGCTAATCAACTGGGGTGTCACTAATGTGTTTCCTTTAATTTACATAATTTTTCAACCCGGCAATAATGTCACATAGTGCTTCTGTCATGTTTTAACACTTGGCATTTGACGTCGGTTCACTCAGCCTGTCGCGGAAGCCGACGCCATTCATCCAGTTCGCCTCAGCACACAAGTCAGACTGGCAGGGTTGGTTGTCAGCTCCGCGAGTCCCCTAGGTACCATCATCTAAACTCATCTCACTTCATTACCATAGTAATGTAATTAACCGGAACCTTTGACTTATTTTCTGTACCGAGGGGAGTACCACCTGCACTCTCATAAGAGAATTTAACGCTACCGCATATCTCCATAATACCAAGCTGACTAAGGTAATTTTCACGCAAAGGCCACTGGCAGGCCATAAATGCTGTGTCAGTTTATTTTAGTATTCACATGTCCACTTCCTGAACGTGTAATAAAGTACGTGAGTAAACAGCTTTACAAAATTTAGTGAGTATTGATTCATTGTCCTCCGGGACACATAGGGCTCTACACCCCTTGTAGTACCACCCACAATTATTCTATTCAATTATTATATTTCAGGCATACGAGATGGCATACAGTCTCGCCACAAGGTCAATGTGTGTAAGTAGTGTAATATTAAGTGCGTGACAACTTCATCTTCAAACTGACTGCGGCACCCAAGGCCCCCTGGGCCGTCGACCGAACGACCCACATCATTAACTCTCTGCTAAGTTATGGCGCCGGGCAATTCTACACTCCCCCAATACTGGGTCACGTCGACCACATAATGTTTCACCTGAAAGTCTCCAGAAAAAGCCACATGGGAGAACAATTTTCAACCTCAATTCTACAGTCCATGCTCCAGGGCTATTTGGTGCCCAAACATTTAACGAAGTTCTCCGTTCCTTCACCGACCTACTTTCTTGCACCACCTCTGTAAAATATCATTGTCCATATTCTTGAGTCTAACTCTCATTAAGAGGTGCCCAATGAGGAGCCAAAACTTTAAATTTTATGCCTAAAAATGTGGGTGGGATTCCCTTCCAATTGTTGCATATGCAACATGTGTATTTATTTAATAAACCTTATCCTAAATTTTATTCCAGTAGAATTATGTTCCTTTCGGCCAACTTTACTGAAATTCTATTATCCTTGTCATTGTCATACTCCGCCAGTCATATTTTTTCCACATTACTAGAGTGTAGTGCCTTTGTTCGCTCCGGAACAATCTACATCAGTGTGGGAGTAGCTGGAAACCTGGTACCAGCTGCCCTGTAATGTCACCACCTTGCTAGTCTTTCTGATGTGTCACCGTCTCGTGTGCTCATCAGTCACCCCTCATCTGGCCCTCCAGATGTATGTGAGCCAGCGATGGCATTCATGCATTGTGCATCACCTTCTTGTGGTGTAGGGAAGCCTGTTGCATGGTGGAATGGTCCGTTGACCCCAGTGAAGACCAACTGATCAGTGCAATGGCTTTGCCATAGCTTATGCATCGCAAGGATCGTGGACTACTTGAAGGGCACAGATCTAATGGCATTGTGGAATGCTTGTGCTTGGAGTGTGTACATTCACAATCGAACACTGATCCCCTAATGATTGTGCAACTTCAGATGACAGGATGTCGTGGTCTCGGGAGCAGTTTAAATTTACATTCTGCAGGTTCCTTGTTACATTAATCACTTGAGAATACAGGCACCAGCCAGCTCAGAGAGAGCAAGACAACAGTATAAAGAATGGGCCATTGGTCCCTGTGGCTTCTCATGGAATCCTCCATTGCAATGTTGATGGTGAAGATGCTGGAATAATCCCAATTATGCCTGCCTACTGAAGGTGTTGGCCCTCTCATACACCACTAATGTAGAGTGAAATTGTTCTGTGGATCTCCTTAAGAGACAGTAATTCGTTATCATCTAAATAATTGCAGCTCTCCTATGGGTAGATTATAAATTCATGACGCTGCCAGTCATAAAATAAAAACATGCTCTTCTTAGCACTGCATTTTATGTGACACATATAGCCCGTCACCAGCCTAAATAGATAAAACAAGGCATGCGGCTTACATAACAGTTTATAGGTAATTAATGTCCCCGGTGTTTTGAGCTTTCGAGGGTAGTGGCAGCACAGTTCCTGTATGAAAAAGTAAATATGTACTTACAGGAACGGTACGACACACAGCGCCTCCCCCTTTTGCAAGCACGAGAACATATTAAAGCAACATAAAGTCTCTTACCATACCCCCAAAAGTTACCTCTTGGGGAAATTATAAGACAGGGTGGTTTCTTGACCACGGTGGTGGAACAGCAGGCCAGTGGAGTGCCATCCTACATGCCGCGCTAGATGTTATGGAGTAATGCATTTAAGGGATGGTGTTAAGGATGTAAATTTATATCTCCAATCATTGAAGTATTGACTCTCGAGCAGGGGATCGATACATGATACACTGAAGAGCCAAAAAAACTGGTAAACCTACCTAATATTGTGTAGGGCCCCCGCGAGCACACAGAAGTGCCGCAAGACGACGTGGTATGGACTCGACTGATATCTGAAGGTATGCAGGAGGCAATTCAGGCTATGAATCCTGCAGAACAGTCCACAAATCCATAGGAGTGCGAGGCGGTGGAGATCTCTTCTGAACAGCACGTTGCAAGGCATCACAGATATGCTCAATAATGTTCATGTATGGTGATTTAGGTGGCCAATGGAAGTGTCTATAAATTCGAAAGTGTGTTCCTGGAGCCACTCAGTAGCAACTTTCGACGTGTGGGGTGTCGCATCGTCCTGCTGGAATTGTCCACGTCCGTCGGAATGCACAATGGACATGAATGGGTGCAGGTGATCGGACAGCATGCTTACGTATCTGTCACCTGTCAGAGTCGTATCTAGACATACCACAGGTCCTATTTCACGCCAACTGCACATGCCCCATACTAGGACAGAGCCTCCAACAGCTTGAACAGTCCCATGTTAACATGTAGGGTACATGGATTCATGAGGATGTCTCCATACCCGTACACATCCATCCGCCCGATAAAATTGGAAACGAGACTCGTCTGACCAGGCAACGTGTTTCCAGTCATCAACAATCCAATGGCGGTGTTGGCGGGCCCAGGCGAGGCGTAAAGGTTTGTGTCGTGCAGTTAGCAACGGCACACGAGTGGGCCTTCGGCTCCGAAAGCCCATATCAATGAAGGTCCGTTGAATAGTTCGCATGCTGGCTCCAGCATTGAAATCTGCGCCAATTTGAGAAAGGGTTGCACGCCTGTGAAGTTTAATGATTCTCGTCAGTCGTTGTTTGTCCCATTCGTTCACGATCTTTTTCCGGCCGTAGCGACTTCGAAGATTTTATGTTTTACCGGATTCCAGATATTCACGTTACATTCGTGAAATTGTTGTACACGAAAATTCAAATTTTATAGTTACCTCGGAGATGCTATGTCCCATCTCTCGTGCGCCGACTATAACACCATGTTCAAACTCACTTAAATCTTGATAACCGGCCATTGTAGCAGCAGTAACCAATCTGGCAACTTTACCAGATGCTTGTCGTCTTATATAGGCACTGCCGACCGCATTGCGTTACTCTGATTGGTTCCATACCTCTGTTATTTGCATACGCTCGCCTATACCAGGTTTTTTTTGGCTCACCAGTGTATATGCCATGTGTATTCCTTCCATGTTACATCTGTTTATGTTACCTTTGGTGTAAACATAAATGTGTGCTTTAGAGGCTAATTACATTAGTTAATTCATTTAAATCGCTTTATTTATCACAACTCACAATCAATGTGCAACAGCAGGGAATCGACTTAACAAGTCCAATATTCGTTCAGCACACACACAATGTTTGATTGCACGTAGGGGCATAGTTAATACATCAGCTAACATATCCTCTGAGCGAAACTCCAGACTCAATGTGTTTCCTGTACTCTGACCGATGTTTCCAAATCATTTGATTTCCCACTTTCGGGATGTAATGTGTTCATCCTGCTCCCCTGATTTGGCAGTTCTAAGCTCTACTGAAGTGGCATATAGACTGAGACCTCTAAAACCAACATACGACATGCCTTTGCAGATAATAAATTTTTTTCATCATTAAGTTGAAGTCAGTTTCAAATTTTATTTTTAGATTTATAAGACTGCCCATCCACAGGTCTGAAGGTAGGAAAGTTTTCTGGTTGATCTATTGGCTGCTCTGTGGCACAGTCGGTTGAATGTTGAGCGTGAGTGGTTCTGGTTTCGAATCCAGAGTAGGCCAAGGGTGTGATTTACATTCGTCCATATCGGTCACCCTTTCATGGGAAATGTCACTTCCAATAGGGGAAATACAAAAACAAAGTTGTCACGCAATGAAAAAAAATTAGTGCTGTAAAACTGGAAATAGGTTTGCATTTTGTTTGTACTTTTACATGTTAAACCTCCGAAACTAGTAACCAAAATAATACTTGCTTTTCTTGTAAAAATATATTTACCTACTAAGTGGACTTGCAAGATATAGAATTTTAATATTACAGTAAAGCTTGTATTTCAGTCACATTTAAAAATAGTGAATCTAAAATTATATACAATATGCTTTCAGAAATAAATTTATTTAAACTACTACTGTAATACAAATATATTTTCTTTTATATTATAATTAAAAAATAAGCCATAAATAACTAGAAATCGAACCTGCAACTTCTTGAGTAAATACGTGCGACCTTATCTTCTACACAAACAAATTTACTTATTACTAGAACAATAGCATTAGTTTAAAATCTGTTTGTCTAGCAATTTGGCAGGCATATAATTTTAACAGTTCATGTTTTAGTTTTTAATGCTTTTCAAATAGGATTGTTATATACTTGCACATTCTGTTTTTCATAATCAAGAAAATATACTCTCTTGATGAAAGTTGCGCTTGGAAAATATTTAGTTGCATAAATTATAGACAAAATTTTATTACGGGCTGTTAAGTTAATACAAACACTTTTATCATAAAGGCTACAGAAAATTTCTACAGTGATTACATCGTACTCTTGAAGCCAGCACATTATTTGGAAAAACATCTTTAGATGTGGCATTAATTTTGCACGTGATTCGGAATTCTAGAAATAATACATAAACCGACAAGATAAGATCATAAACCCATTTTTGTATATACTCATCAGGATTTGCTGCGATTTTCGTGGGCTTTTTAATCTGAACACTTAGGCGTATGTAGACCACAATTTCACATAAACGTTTCAGTACATCGCCCACACTGAAACATATAGTAAATCTAACTGGGATATTAAACTAGGTTTAAAGGGCCCTTATCAGCCAATCATACACAAATAAACACACAGCTATGACAGTATGTGAAAAGAGGAGGATCGTCTATCGTAGCATTAGCCGAATTTAATAATAGGGTGCCCGAGAACACTCATGTAGACATTGAGAGGTGATTTAAAGAACATCAAGCTGTGTATGCGTTCTGCAACCTGCTGTGACCTTCAGCAGCAGGAGAGCACATAATTTAAACCACAGGTTATCCGCTACAAACTGGGCCATATGGATATAGATTTGAGAAGCAACACTTTTTTTTTATCAGGAGGCTGATGAGATACTGAAAGAAGGGGTGATAGCACCATCTCATAACAGGTTGATGCGAAGCTGCATCCCCTTGCCTTAGTGCATGTTCACCCCTCCATTAATGTGTAGCTTCAGTGTGCCCTCTACTGGAGATCACTATGCCTGAACTCATGGACCGCTGCCGTAGACCTTTTAATAAAATCTATCTCATGGAAGCGCACACAATTCACACTTGTTCTACTTTAATGGGTAACATTGCAGTGTGGTTTATTACTGTATATTGTGCGCTGTGCTGTCCTTAGCACGGTTGGAATTCGGAAGTAAGGCATGTCCTATTACTAGAATGGTTGACTTGTAGCTCATGATGGTTGGTGAGATAGCTGATCACGTAGCTATGCAACAGAAAGTTGCAGATTTTCTTCAATTGCATGCATATATGCACTTTGGCGATGTTTCACACTGTCTTACATTGATGCAAAGCTACTTTATGTTCAAAGTGTGGCATCTAGTGATACGCTGAAAGGGTGGAGAGGCCTCAGGTGCCAACCAAGTTGAGGACAGGAAACAATGTATGCACATTTACCCAGTTTTGACATGGGGCAGGTTGCTGGCTGTTTAACTTTTAGTCATGCAAAATGTTGACCGCAGACTCGACTGATGCTGAGGTAGCTGCTGTTCCTTTTGATGCACGGCTGGTCCAGCCAGAGCACAGCCTCCTTGTTTGACATGTGATAATATTAAAGTAATTAACTGACAAAAAGTGTATGCATGTTTTGTTTTACATGAAATATTCATTTACAGTCAGCCAGAGCAGACTAGCAAAAAGTAATTTTTTATTAACTGCCCCAAATTTTACATGTATTTTCGCAAGATATGCTTATAGCAAAGTATGTAATATGCATTAATTAAAATTTTGTGATTTTTCAGTGTTGAACTTTAGTGTAATTTGAGTACAAGTTTTGTTTTGACTGTTAATAGACACACGTTGCTTCACTGGCTAGCAGCCACGTTCACCCGTGTCCAGTTTGTCTCAAACCGCAGCTGGGAGAGGCTATGCACATGTGAGGCAATCATACTTTTTTGCCACAAATTAAGTAGTTTACCATAACTTAATACTTTTGTAACCATTTCATTTCCCCTTCCACGCCTCCCTCAACCCCTCCCTTGTACATTGCAATGCAAGGAATGCGTGTTTTAGTTTAAAACTGACGGCAACGGCCGACTCCTTTCTTGTACCAAACTCGTGAGCTGACCACGCGGTCAGCCACTGCAACTTAAGATATTTTCTCACGTCATGCACCCTTGCGTTAACTTCTTTCCTAACTGTGTCAGTTTTTAAAGTGAAATTTGCAGAGAAAATTTTGTGTACGGCATCAACTGCCCAGTGTGCAACTTGTGTGCTACCACAAGTGCCTTGTATCCGTGTATGTAAAATAAATGGTACTTAATGGAATGTCTGCTCATTTGTTTACATGGACTAGGTAACGCTGTGCAGATACGTGAGGGTAAAGGCATGCTCCGTGGCCTCGGTGACAATAGAGTTTAACTAGCGAGTAGGTCCTCTGTCACCGAGCACACCATGATGTGCATGCTACTAACCAGTCACCAAAAAGAGGGGCGGGGGTGGTTAGCCACACTGAACCGAGAGACCCCATGATCTGGTGCCCTCCTGACCCAGCCAAGTTACAGGTAGGTGGCACACTCAGTAATGCTAGGTTTTTCACTAGAAGCACCCCACCTCCCCTCTTGGTAGCTCACTGGTTGCTTTCCGTCCTGCTTTGACGGCCGGCACAACAATGGATAGATGGCAGAGATTTGGACGGCTCTTAACATTGTGGTCTTGAGAGGTGAGTATGGAGTAGCACCAGAATGCAAGAGTGGGGGAAATGGGAGATCTTCGAGAAAACCCGCTGACCAGCGGCATCATCCGGCACGAATCCTACGTGCGGAAATCCCGGTAGTGACACCACCGGGAATCGAACCTGGTTCACCCTGTTGGGAGGCAAGTAGTCTAACCACTACACTACCACGGCCCCTGCAACCTGGGGATGGCAACAAGACATTATTGGAAAGTCAGCATTTCCAAAAATTCAAATACTGTAAAGTAAAAGTCAGAACGACATTTATTGCAGATGCGGCTGAACATACTTCGTACTTAACGTATACAAAGCCATTGCTTCCTAAATGTAAATATGTGAAGTGACTTCTTATTATTCCCTCAGCAAAGCATAAAGCCTAATGAATCTCTTTGGAGTAGTGAGATTTGGGCAGCTCTTAACATTGAGAATTTGAGAACCATTAGGGATCTTAGTGACAATGGAATTACACCAGCAGATACATTATGGAATAACTTATGTTACTGAGGCAGCAGTCCATTCTAAATACATTACTGCAAACAGATGAACATTTGTTGAATGACAATAACTAGCCTTTAAGAATTTTGCAGACACACTACCAATTTTAATCAGTAACTTACTTTAAATGGGTAATTCGGTCCCAATAAAAATGAAGATGAACTGGCAATGAATTTTTACAAAAGTGACAAGACATCAATATGATAAAAGTAAAAATCTAGCGTATTTATGTAATAACAATTCTACATTATAAACTATATTATTCTTGTAAGTAAACTGATATAAATGTAGCTTTGTAAATTTTTTACAGTGTTACTATTCAATAAAAGAACATTTATTCCTAAAATTGAGGCCATATGTGAAACTCACAACCATCAGAATGAGAAAACTTTTTTGTTATTCACTTACTGAATATTTTATATATATAATTTATTTACACAAAACCCAATGAAATTAATGCACAGTACGATCCAAATATTCTCCTAGTTTTTTTGAGTTACACCATTTACCAAAACACCATCAATCACTGGAATGCTTTTGAAAAACCAAAATATTTAACTTACGTTACTTAACCCAATGTTATAAATATACCAAATATTTTTACTTTAACTTAGAGATGATTTTCAAATACACCCTACTAGTAAATTACCCATAACTTTATACTGCATAATTTGTAACAACTCACTACACCAAAAGGGTTTGAACATATTCGTTAAGTTTCCAGAACTACGAAATACAGGAAGTTCTTGTTAACCTGGTATGATAGGTTCCCTGAAAGTGTATTTTATACAAAATATCAAAGAGGTATGTAGAAAATTTTAATTTTTAATGATTTCAGGTATATCTGGACATAGCTCTCCTATGCATCTTCAAACTTCAATACATTGAAGTGTAAAAATGCTTACATTTCACATATTATCTCAAAAAATGCATGGGACAAAAATTGTCGACAGCTAAATTTAAACAATACACATCTCTAGTAAATTTCCCAAGTCTGAGACAAATATGCATATCCGCAATGTACATACTTCATACAAGATTTTTACAAGTCCAAAAGTGTCTTAAAATTTAAATTTTTTAGCCAACAATACACGTTATTCTAATGTCTCATTGCATTCAGAGATAAATTACATCGAAAAATTTTGCTCAGTAAATTACTTTTGTGACTATATTTTACACCATTGCAATCTTCATGTGTCGCTTGCACAGATTGTCATTCATATACAAGTTACGCACAACAAATGTTAAGTTTCACAAGAAAAGAACAAAACATGTAAACCATTTTTTACTACAAAAAATAACAAACACACATATAACATATCCTGACTTGTAGTGCCATACCAGGTCCATTCTTATGGGAAGAGTAACTGATCACATTTTGCTTTGCAGCAGGTCCAGCCAGTTGCATAACCATTCTATTCCATTGCATACACATTGACTGTGGAAAATAACAAACAATAATCTTCGCAAACTTTAACAAGTAACAAGAAATATATACTTTAATGAGAGTAAACATTAAAACACCATAACAAACTAAACACAAATTTTAACACACAAGTGAATGTAATTCCTGACACGACAATGATTACAAACCATAACAAAAGCGGAGGAAGAAAAGAAAAGAAAAGAAAAGAAAAGAAAAGAAAAAATAAAAAGATTATATACGTTTCCAACTGTAACTGACACACACACACCCACGCACATGCACGCACACACACGGTGAACCCTGTTCGTACTCGGCATACCTGAACACTATGTGAACTGTGGCGTCATTATAATAAATAACAGTACAGAATAATAAACCGGAACTTAACTACATTAGTTGTTATCTAATTGGCGCCTTTTTAAAAGTGTTTCATGTTGCTCCCACTGAGCTGGCCGAGTGATAATTTCCAGGCGTCAATACATTGACGTGCCGCATTACAATATGGCGCCTAACTGTGGGGCTGCAATATTATAAAGCCGGCTACGAGACGCGCGGAACATTACAATGTGATACAATAATAACAACCTTCAGCCCTCTAACCTAACTTTGAAATATATACTACACAGCTACTTGAAATGTTTTCATAATAAACTCTTAGTGCAACTCTGGTCTAGAAGATACAAACTAGTCTGTGAGCACTCCAGATATGCAATACAACAATTACATTCTTGTACATAGGTAATGCGCTGTAATTATATAATTTACAGTAATCCAAATTATTGTTGACAATAATCTTCCATCCACCTGGGGGGAACCCTGCTGCGGCTTGGTCTGCTTGTTGGTTCTCCTCTGTCTATGTTCCTCACCTCTGGTTCATTTTTGCTTTCTTTTCCCTTTTATGACAGTGTTTTACTGCTTTCAGTATTGTCCCATCCCGGCCAATCTGGTTCCCTGTCGCCCAATTCACTCCTGCGCCTAAGTTACCCATCCACCACCTCACTCTGACACTGTTGTTTGTTCACTGAAGACTCCTGTCTGTTGTAACTCAGTTCCTCCCCTCTGCTCTTGTTGCGCATTTGTTTGCTGCCCGATGCCCTCCTTGAATCCACTATTCGTGGTCTTTGCTGTCTCTGAAGCATGTGTAATCAATGGACGACTATTTCGACGAAGTGTGTACCCTCCACTGACCAGTATTAGGTGTTGTCGATTCCAACAATAGGTGGTTCCTTCACACTCTTATCAGGTATGATCTGGGACACAGAGTTTACATGGGTGTACCAGACACTAGTCCATATTTTTGCAGATCTGGAAGCCAAACCTTGATCTCCTTTCTCCAACTAGGGAATTGTCCTTACTCCATTGCGCTTGACATACCACTGTTCTTGATAATCTTTTGCTGCTTGCATCTTTTTCCTAGTATCGTCAGGGCATTTATGTGCATTAAGATGCATGGAAGGCACAGTGGTTCTGACTTTCCTGCCTAACAAAATTTGCAAGAGGGAGAGGCCANTTATGACAGTGTTTTACTGCTTTCAGTATTGTCCCATCCCGGCCAATCTGGTTCCCTGTCGCCCAATTCACTCCTGCGCCTAAGTTACCCATCCACCACCTCACTCTGACACTGTTGTTTGTTCACTGAAGACTCCTGTCTGTTGTAACTCAGTTCCTCCCCTCTGCTCTTGTTGCGCATTTGTTTGCTGCCCGATGCCCTCCTTGAATCCACTATTCGTGGTCTTTGCTGTCTCTGAAGCATGTGTAATCAATGGACGACTATTTCGACGAAGTGTGTACCCTCCACTGACCAGTATTAGGTGTTGTCGATTCCAACAATAGGTGGTTCCTTCACACTCTTATCAGGTATGATCTGGGACACAGAGTTTACATGGGTGTACCAGACACTAGTCCATATTTTTGCAGATCTGGAAGCCAAACCTTGATCTCCTTTCTCCAACTAGGGAATTGTCCTTACTCCATTGCGCTTGACATACCACTGTTCTTGATAATCTTTTGCTGCTTGCATCTTTTTCCTAGTATCGTCAGGGCATTTATGTGCATTAAGATGCATGGAAGGCACAGTGGTTCTGACTTTCCTGCCTAACAAAATTTGCAAGAGGGAGAGGCCACAGTCCAGGGGTGTGCTGCGGTACGCCAGCAAGAGGGAGAGGCCACAGTCCAGGGGTGTGCTGCGGTACGCCAGCAAGGCCTCACGAATGTCAGTACTTTTTTTTAACAGTTTCGTGGCCATTTTGACTGAAGCCCCAACACATCCATTTGACTGACTAAAATAGGGGCTGCTAGTAATGTGGGCAAAGCCATACTCCCTCGCAAACTCATTAAATTAACCCTTGAACTGTGGGCCGTCGTCCGTCCTGACAACTTCTGGAATCCCAAATCTTGCAAAGGTGTTTTGGCATTTCTTAATGAGACCTGTTTCAGTTACACTTGCAAGTTCAATAAACTCAAAATATTTAGAATAATAATCTGTGATAATAAGGAACCACTGTCCCTGACATTTCATCAGGTCCATGCCCACTCGTTGCCACGGGTAGTCTGGAATCTCTTATTCAATGAAAGGCTCTGTAGTATTATTACTCCTATGTTTAATACATGTATGGCAACTTTCAACCATCATTTGAAGCTGAGAACTTGAGCCCAAATATCAAATAGTTTCTGTAGCACAAGCATACCTGCCAACTTTAGGAAATCATGATTAGGAAGATTTTGTAAACAAAATAAAATCATTAAATTTTTTAATAAAAATTACACTAAACAATGTAGGCTTACCATACATAATACCGCTTAACATGAAAAAGGCCCATTATGCTTTACTACACTAATAACATTACTAAAAAACATAATCTGTTAATATTTTACTACCTTTCCACTTTCAGTGGAATGTGAGACAAAGCATTAGAGCATAGCAATTATAAAGATGTAACTAGCGCCCTTAGCTTTCTCCACGACATCTGCATTGGGTTGTTAGCTTAATTGGTTACATCTGCACTAAAACTATCTTCCTACTTAAGTTAGAGCACTATGGATTCATACTACTATTATTTATTTTTGCTATATGTTGTTGTATTTTACTGTTCATGTTGAAATGGAACACTGTGGTTTTAAAGAAGCCGCTGCGGCTTTCGTTAGGAATTCTGCACTAAAATTTTGTTTATAACATAAGCCTGATTTCCTGCACTTCAAAACCGAAATTGATTCTACAGTGTCATTAGACATGGAGGATCTGAACTGGGTCTTGTTTTTTTTTCACCAAACTGAAAACACGCTTGTATTCTGCATTGCAGTGTGGAATGGACAGGATGGACAACATTATTCTACATATTCTACTGTATTTTAAAATGCCCTCAACACCACGAATCCTGGATAACTTGGCCCACTTAACATCATCACTATCTCCTGTAGCACCAAGGGCTGAAATGTCGTCTACCTGAAGAGTTGAGAATTGTTTTTCAGTTTCGCCATAGCTACATCCCTAGTTTCACCTTCTTGTACAGGCAAAATCAAAGGAAACCAATCCACAAAGTAGCAAACAGAAGAAAAGTTGGCATTGTCGAGATTATTCACTCTTGCCACAGCTGCACTTTTCAAGACTTAATTTTTTATGGGAAATTTGTGAACAATATGGTCACGTGCTTTAACAAAATAAGACCTGACAGATGCAAAGAAAACTACTTTTTCCTTTTCTTCAATTGTTTTCACAATGTTTGATGCTTTAATTCCTATTAGTAATTCGGTGTCGTCTTTCTAATTCTGAATAGAGTAATAGTTCACTTCAAATAATGAGCAAATTTCATAGCTTTTGATTTAAAAAAATTTGATAGCAATGCTTCTAGAAAATCAAGCAACAGTTATCTCAAAATATGAATGTGTGGAGATGTTGACTGAAGAGTTACATTCAGTTTTTCAAATGTTGGCAGGATACCTAGAAGAAATGCACAAAATGCTTTATTTAGGTCAGAAGAAAGAGATATATAGTTTTTCTTCCCAATTTACAAAAGGACTTGTATTCTGCAGAATAGGAGCATCACTGTTTGCTGATGTCAAAGCAATTCTCTTTTTGCTGGAATCAGTAGCAGAACCCAAATTCTTTCTTTTCTCATTGATGTTTTTCTGACATATCCCATCAGAGGTTGAACAGGATGATGATTGTAGTTTGGGAATTTTGTAAGAGGTGAGAGTCTAAGATGAAGGTTTCTTATTACAACTTCTCCCTTAAAGAAACTAAGCAATGGGTCCCACTGTTCAAAAACCCTCAACAAACTTCTTCCAAGAGAAAGCCATCTTGAACAGACATGCTCAAGTATTTTCTTCACTTCTGTATCATGGAGCTCTCGAAATTTTGGTAAACTTTCTTTTCTTTTTAAACTTTTTTCCAAATAATAAATAATGTCCACAAGAATGTCGTCAACTTTTCTGGCAAAGTAAATACAGCCTTTTCTGCAGATAAATTTACCAGGTAACAAATGCAACCAATCACAATAAGCAAAGGGTGTTTTTCTCTTTCAACACTGCTGCAACACCATTTTCATGGCCAACCAATACAAAATTAGTTGCACAAAAAGACACACAGTATTCAACAAGAATGTTACTGCATTCAAACTGTGCAAGCACTAAATTACCTATATTCCATCCAGTAGAATCTCCTTCCTTGGCAGGGGTAGAAAGAACAGAGTTCACAATTTACTCTTGTGTATCATCGTAAAACATCACTACAATGGGATTTAACATTGAAATGGTATTATTGCCTCCATCAGTTGAAACAGAAAACTGTGCATTCTGCAAACATTGTACTACACTAGATTTTGCATCAGAAGCCATTTCCTTTACAATTGCTGAGGTTTATTTCTTTGCAATTTCAGAGTCCGGAAACATTTTTTTTAGTAGCAAACCTGCATGATCTGCGGCAGTTAGGGGAATGTTGTACTCTACCAAAAAGAATTAAACAAGCATTCTGCTCGTGTACCGTCCGAATCAGCATTTCCTGGTTTTGCAAAGAACTTAGAAATCTTCTGATTTTCTTCCTGGTACTTTATGTTGGCGACATGCTTTGAGCTTTTAACGTGTACACTTAGATCTGTTTTCCCACCATGTGAAATGTTTATGTTGCATTGGCATATACTACAAAAGCCAAACCTATCGCCCTTGTCTGATTTTATAATACATGGAAACTCTACAGTGTACGATTCCCAGAATGTCTGGTAGTAATACTGCTTTTTTCTACTTATCTTTAGTTTTAAACTTTGCAGAGTCTAAATAAATAACATATCAAGACATCATAAAAACATGGCCGGCAAGAGACATATTCCACACCACATTGTAATCACAGTCCATACGTTGTTAATTACAGCTTTTATCGTACACAGTATTAAAATCCTTTAACACGTGTTTCAACTAGACTTCAAATAGAAACAGTCCACAGTAAAATCAATGTCCACACGTATTCGTACTCACAAACAAATCCGGTAAATATCAAAAACTCCACAGACGAAACAATGCAACTCCAACAAACAATAGATATGTGAAACTTGATTGTCGCCCTCTTGTAACATGATCTCTTGGATGCAGGAAAAATCAGTATCGATCTATATCATCACAACACTACGATTTCTGTGTTTTATCGTAAAATAATCACAATTTTTTTTTTTTACTGAATCAACGAACTAAAAATTGGAAGAATGTATATATTTCCGGAAAAAAACATATGGCAGCTTTTTCCGGAAGACTTCCGGAAAAATCTGAAAGGTTGGCAGGTATGCACATGTCCTACATTTTGTGTTGCCTAAATGACCCTTATGCAGTTGTTTCAATACATACTGTTGCATTTCTGTGGGAATTATTAGTATGGTGCTTTTCATAAGATAGCCTTCAGTTAGAGAAACGTCAAACCGACAATGATAGATAGGCAGCAATTCTTTTGGCAGCTGCTTTTATTTTATTTCTTCCATGATATTATGCGCTATTGACAAGTGGTTGATAACCATATTCACATGTGCTGATGTCTCTGCTGCCAGTTCCTCGTACACTTCATCACTCTAAATTGGATTCCTCGACAAACAATCTGATACTACGAGCTGTTTACCTGGTAACAAATTCTACTGTATAGTTATACCTCATCAACAGTATTCTGAAACGCTGCAGCCTGGGTGTTAGTTCATCAATATCTTTAGACATCAAAATTTGCACNACCTCATCAACAGTATTCTGAAACGCTGCAGCCTGGGTGTTAGTTCATCAATATCTTTAGACATCAAAATTTGCACCAATGGTTTGTGGTTAGTCTCCAAAGTAATGGGCAAGCCTAATATATATTCCTGAAGATTCTCACAAGCCAATGTGAAAGAAAGTGCCTCTTTTTCATTTTGGGTGTACCTACATTCTGTTTTTGTCGGCACTCGAGATGCATAGCACACTACATCACGTTGTTTGTTTTCATCTTCTTGAAACAACACACACCCTAACTCACAAGAAGAGCTGTCTGCACTCACAACCATGTGTTTTTTTCATATCAAAGTGAGAAAGACATGGGGCTTTAAGCATTAAATTCTTCACAGACTGAAAGGTTAACTCTTGATCCGTCCTCCATCTGTACTCTTGGTTCTCCTTTAGTAGCTCATTTAGGGGCTGTATTGGGAATGAAGCTACCTACATAAATGACTATGCCCAGGAAGCACAGTAATTCAGCTTTGTCACTGGGTGAAGAAAATTAGACAGTAGCTTTCACTCTGGTACGTTCTACTGATATACCCTTTGCTGAAACCTCATACCCCAGGAACGCAACTTTACTAACACCAAACTCACTCTTTGACATGTTTATGGTAATACAACGCTCTTTGTACCTAGCCAGCACCTATTTGACTTTCTCATCATGTTGTTCCACTGTTTCCCCAAATACTAAGATGTCATTGACATGCTGCAACACATTTGGTATTCCCTCCAACGCTTGTGCAATGGTACAACTGAAATGTTTCCGCGCTGCAATGAATGGCAGTCGTTTATACATAAACCGCTCAAACGGCGTGATAAATGTAGTCAGAGGTTGACTACGTGCAATAAGAGGCACCTGGTAAAAACCCGAATTAGCATCAATTTGACTAAATACTTTGGCACTCATTGATCTGAGTTAGTGTATACTGAACCTTGTGGATAGGGTAAACTGGACGTTCTACACACTTGTTAAGTTCAGAAAAGTCGCACTAAATCCTGACCCCATCACCTTTTGCCACCACCACCATTGACATGCAGAACCGGGTGGGTCACTCCACTGGGGTGATAACATCAAACTGCACCATTCATTGTAATTCTTACTTTACTATTGCCAGCAATGGTAGCGGAACCTTTCTTGGTGTTGTAAACGCAAATTGTTTTGCATCTTCTCGGAGATGTATTTCCATTTCACCCTCTAATTTGCACAAGTCCTTACACACACTGGAGAATTCAACCTCTGCATTGACCCTCTGTGCCACCTTAACAATTTCCAACACTCTAAAGTGTATCCTTCCCTAATAAAGTGTTAGCAGCGTCATCGGAATCTGGCATTTTGCTAACATGTTGTACCGTTTTCTTCGATCTGCACATCCTCGAATAGTGGCCCACTCGTCTGCTCGAGTTTCTGCGCAGGGCAATTGTTTTTGATGTGCTCTTGGACTTTTCCCCGCTTCTTGATTCTTGAACTAGGCTAACTTTATCCCGATGTGCCTCCCACAACTGTAACAACTGTGACATCTGTAGGTCACTCTGCCTGCAAGTGTTGACTGCTTCCTGTAATGTCAACTGCCCTTGGAGTTGCATCTTCTTGCTTACCGCTGCGTCGCACAAGTCCACAACGATTCTGTCGCTGATTAGTTCCTCCTTAAGCGCGCCATACTCACACAATTCTGTGCAGTTATGCAGTGCGGTAATAACATTTTCGTCCATTTCCCCAGGTTGCTACACTCGGGAGTTGAACTTGAAACATTCAAACATCACATTCACTCGAGGTTTGAAATGCCTGTTGAATGCACGCACTAACTTTTCGTATGTCCACCCGGACGCCGGCTTTTCAAAGGTTAAGGCAATCTTGACTGACTTGTTGCAGAGTAAGTACATCAACAAATCAATCTTGCTCTCATCGCTGCAACTTGTTAGTCTGCTCAAACTGAGATAACAATTGAAACAGACTTTCCATCAAAACCACGAATTTGGGTCTGCGAAGTCCAACAGTACTGGCGTTTCCCCTGGTTGTGCAATCCTGCACGCCGTGTATCACCATCCTCGTTGCCGCCTTGCCCCTAGTGTAGAGACATTTCCGTTAAGAGTTACAGTGCAAATAACATTCAGAATTGACTTTCCCGAAACATTACCGCCTGACACACAGTTTTACCACTGCCACCATGTTGCATTGGCACTCTCCACCTGACTTTACACTAGCCAACTGCCGCCATGACACACACTATCTTTGACCACCCAGGTCAAGGATACAACAGATACAAGTTTCGTGTCCATTGTATCACGCAAAGAAAAAAATTATAATGTTCATTATGACAAGTGTCTGATAAATAAATGTCAGTTAACAAAGAAATTTCTGTATCAGCTAATTATTACCTAATAGCCAATCACTAGATAATCACTGTCGTAACACACTCCTCACAAACAAAAGTAGTTGCCACTGCCATGGATCAAAAAATCAAAACCACAAATCAAGTGTTAATTGCTTCACATTTTACTTGTTTTTCGCAGTAAAATTTCCTGGAAGGCATATCATGTTTCCATGATATGTCTGCACACATCAGTGCCACAGGCATTACTGGGTCGTTATTATCAAAAAGCTCAATTCCTTTTTAAAAGTGCTCAACTCCTCAGCCACTGCTTTCATAGTTAACTACAGTCAAGGAGGAGGCATTTTATCACTGCTGTTAACTCTTTCAGGATTGCCAACAAGTTTTTACACACCTTGTTGACGAGTTCCTTGATAGGAGTTCCAAGGGCTTCATCATTGTCTTTTACATGGGTGTTGGCAAAGCCAGCTCAATCTGGCAAAGATAACAATATCCTGATTGAAATTTGACACTAATACGAACAGCTGATGCTGCTTCTCGCTTCCTGATTTTCATTTACTCTTGTCTTCCCGATCACCTTTATGTTATCTGGCGGTCATTGCAATGTAAAAGACATCCTGATTCCAGCTTAAAAATGGTAGCTCAAATTTTCTTCTTTCCAGTGGAATCCCCTTCCCCTTTCCATGCCAACCCAGCTCGGAAGTAGTTGTACAGCAATGCCAAGAAAATGTGTCCATAGTGCAAATTAAAGACAACACACAATGTCTGCCATGCGCACATTCATTAATCAAGAACTCTCTGTAACTAAATAAAATTACTTAAAAAAATACTACTGCAAGATAAACGAGGCTCGTTAGTTTCATCCTACAATCACAACAATGTTTACTTATCAACTTTAGAAAAAAGTATGTTTTCATTCACCAAGACATTATATATATATATATTAAACACACATACATGCACACATCACATGCACGCGCACACACACACACACACATGTGTACAAAATTTCTGGGCAATTTCTTTAAGGATGAGTTTAAAGTCAAGTGATACATTGTAGAAGTATCATAAAAATATTTCTTATCTAAATGCATTTTTTGTTTTCACAAAATAAAAAATGCTTGCTCAAATGGCTGGTTTGCTTGTCAGATGAAAATGAACCCTTCTCTCAGTTTATCTGCATCTTTACTATAGAAGCCGGTCACCAATATCTACCAGGAGGCACACATGAAACAAGGTAGCACAATATCTGTAAAAAAATTAACACAAAGATTTTAGCAGATATGAAGAAATGCAGTACCTCGTAACTTGCAGATTTACATCTGTGTCAAATGTAACTTACATTATACGAAAGATCCAGAATGAACCAGCTCTCTGATCAATTCCATAATTTAACTGTTCATTGCGNTACGAAAGATCCAGAATGAACCAGCTCTCTGATCAATTCCATAATTTAACTGTTCATTGCGTACTTCATAAAATTATAAGTACTAGTTTCAAACTGGATGTTACTGTTGAACACACCCAGAAAAATATACTGGCTGCGACACTGATGTGTCCTTTTCACTGTGTAATATTAATTTCAGTGCCTCATTTTATACAATTCTCTAATACCACCCCCTCATAGCTCATTATAATGTACCACATCCATTCTCACTGAGAACATGGAATTCATTTACTGAATTCAAGGCTCTTTTATAAAGTTTAAATGAGAAGACTGGGGTTTTTCCTCCACTGCCTTCTATATGGCAACTGCAGGCAGGTAAATTTCATGAACTAAAATTTAACAGATGAGTCTTAACGTGGTATCTTTAGAATCAAATGCATTGTGTACTCCTAGGATGAGCAGAGACTACAAATAGCTAAAACAGAGTACCACTAGACTTCTGAGCAATATTTACTCTCAAAAAGGGCAAAACTATAAATAGCCCAAACACTATCATATTTCAGGCACTCTCAGCTTTTATTTGTATCTGCAACCACAAATGAACTATCTCCTAAACAAACAGGTTTTCTCCTCCTTCGAACAAGAGTAATGCACTTTGTTTCACTAGCATCTTGAGGTTTCGTGTTCACTAATGAGGTTACATTTGGTGTGGCAGAATATTGTGCAACAGTCTTTGATGTACTTCCACTACTCTTGTCAGTGCTCATATTTCGTTGCGCAAAAGACCTTGATGGATCTCCTTCCTCTACATGGNTGTACTTCCACTACTCTTGTCAGTGCTCATATTTCGTTGCGCAAAAGACCTTGATGGATCTCCTTCCTCTACATGGTTTAGTCTCATAACTTCACACCGCCCTCTCACGACCTCGACTGCACTGTTGCTCTCTTCAAAGTCTGAGCTGAACCGGCGCTGCCGATCATCTCCAGCTTCATCACCGTCAGAACTCAAGCAGATAACATTTTCACTACTGCTTTCACATGACATGGTATCTCTTTTCAGGGCAGATTTATCATCCACATTACCTTTGCCAGGACAGCGAAAAAGAATTNTGTACTTCCACTACTCTTGTCAGTGCTCATATTTCGTTGCGCAAAAGACCTTGATGGATCTCCTTCCTCTACATGGCTTAGTCTCATAACTTCACACCGCCCTCTCACGACCTCGACTGCACTGTTGCTCTCTTCAAAGTCTGAGCTGAACCGGCGCTGCCGATCATCTCCAGCTTCATCACCGTCAGAACTCAAGCAGATAACATTTTCACTACTGCTTACACATGCCTTCTCACATGACATGGTATCTCTTTTCAGGGCAGATTTATCATCCACATTACCTTTGCCAGGACAGCGAAAAAGAATTNTTCACATGACATGGTATCTCTTTTCAGGGCAGATTTATCATCCACATTACCTTTGCCAGGACAGCGAAAAAGAATTTTATTCCCTGCTGATACACTAATAACTTTTGCTCTCCTCCTACGCCTGAAGTCAGGCACTGACAATGGGGCACTGTATATAACTTCCACATCACTCTCAGCGGCAGCAGTTGACTCCACTTTTATCGTGGTTCCTTTGCGTGTTAATTCTGAAGGAACTGCTTGCAAGGGGGCAGAAGATTCTTGTTTTATTTCGACCGCCGTAAAACCTGCATCATATTTCTCNCTGAAGGAACTGCTTGCAAGGGGGCAGAAGATTCTTGTTTTATTTCGACCGCCGTAAAACCTGCATCATATTTCTCTGTAGTACTTTCCTGAGATTTAACAGTCTCATGAAGTGCGTTTGGTAAGTTCTCAGACATGAAAGTTGGTTTTCTTTCTACCGGAAACTCATATTTCACTTCAGCATGTACTGATGCGTTCACGGCTTGTTTAGGGAACACAACTTTGTTACTTTCGACGCAAATACTGCTCAATGGCTCTGGTTTATTTTCAATTTTAAGCTGCTGTTCTTTCCTAGCCATTTCACGATCTAATAACCTCCGAGAGTATAGAGTATTAGGTAGTTTGTGATGCTGCACTGGCCTTCTAGAGCCCAATGTTTGCGGCAAAGTGGTAGAAGTATCACTGGTTTTGTTGTGGCTGAAGAGAATCGGACCACCTGGAACAGTTTCACCTGGATCGTTAATAATCAACTTCAACCTCTCCTTCGACTCTGATTCATGTTCTTCCCCTGAAGATTTATTTTCATGATCAGAGAAATTCTGTGGCTTCTTTTCTGCCTCTAAACTTTTACTAGTTCCAGTTTTAGCTCTGTCACGGATAGGGGAATCTGTTCTTTGTCTTTTGTTGCGTCNTCACGGATAGGGGAATCTGTTCTTTGTCTTTTGTTGCGTCGAAAAACACTGTTCTCCAATCTACAACAAATAAAAAAAATTAATAAATATTAAAATTAATTACAAACACAGGTACCAAAGCATTCTGAAATTTTTTAATTACAATTACATTTCATAAAACAAAGTTTTGAGGAACTGTGAGCAGTACCCATTGCATGACATACTCAACCACAAAAACAGGAGAAATTGGCTAATTAAAACATTTTAAATACAAAATTGTGAACAATTACAAATTGGATTTCTGTTTGACAATTAGAAATGCAATTAATACAATTCAGTATGAAAATCAGCGTGAGAAATAGAACAAGCAGAGTTGTAGTACGTCTACAAAGGCAGTCACCTTCCTGAGAGTAATCTGACTTACTGATGTTGTACCTAAAATACTAATGGCTTGACTGAAAATTAGAGAAAGTTTAAGAAGAAAATTCGTCAGTAGAGTAATACACTGTCATATAT
>NQII01007146.1:0-49169 GCA_002778355.1 Clitarchus hookeri | reverse complement strand
CCCCCCCCAAGATTCCTCTTGGCACTTGCCATGAGTTATGCAGTACTCGGGCTTGATGCTCACATATTATTTGGTGACAAAGGAGTTTCCTATATGCCATTCTAGGATATCAGTTTATTCAGAAGGTATGTCTCTATTGAAATTAACAAAGATTTCAATAGAAATTTTTCTGATTTTCCCACAAGAAGCCACTGAAAATGGACTTTGTACTCAGTAAAACTTATGCGCTGCGCAATACGTAAACATTTTTGGCGACGAAGGGAAGTAAAATGCAAACGTCTGTGGTATAATTTTAATCTACGACATCTGACTATTGAATTAAATTAATATTTAATTTAGAAAATGTGTTGATTGCATGGTGGTTATGATTAAACACAAACTTTATGTAAAAGAAACCCTTTAAACAGTATTTTTGAAATTTTAGTGGTTAAAATTAATTGCTTTCAATTTTGTGATAATAGCGATTCTGCAACAGCATTTTTGGGAACTGTGGACATTTGCAAAATCGGAGCTCTATTGTACAGGTTGAGTATAAAAGAATACCCCAACTTTGAAGGTCTATAATATCAAAACCAAACAACCTACAACCTTGATTGACCAATCAAATGAACCGTGGAACCGTGAAGTTTGTTTACCATACATTCATAAATGTTCAATGTGACCACCACGAGCGGCCCGAACGA
Organism: Clitarchus hookeri; assembly: GCA_002778355.1. Classification (NCBI taxonomy): domain Eukaryota; kingdom Metazoa; phylum Arthropoda; class Insecta; order Phasmatodea; family Phasmatidae; genus Clitarchus; species Clitarchus hookeri. The sequence goes on along the minus strand of NQII01007146.1, from coordinate 48,486 downwards.
CATCTACGCGATAATCAAACTCCTTCCACACTCTTGTCAGCATGTCCGGTGTTACGGTTTGGATGGCGTCCGTAATTCTCGTTTTGAGGTCGCCAATTTTAGCTGGCAATGGTGGATGAAACACTTGATCCTTTATGTACCCCCATAGAAAAAAATCACACGGGGTACAATCTGGGCGTCTTGGGGGCCAGTGATGAAGAGCCTGGCCACCAGCTGCTCCTCCACCAATCCAGCGTTGCGGCAATGTCTCGTTCAGGTACCCTCGAACAGCTAGGTGCCAATGGGGCGGTGCACCATAGAAGAAACATCAGACCGTCCCCTTCACATTGACGTGTCAAATGCAAGCTCGCTACCCCCTCACTACCTCAATACATTTGAAGAATACACAATGTTTCAGAATAGGAAAACCCATAGAAAATCTTCAAGAAATGCATGTCAGTTGCCGTCCTGACGAAGGAAAACTTGGTTGGCCAGCTCTCATGGGCGGCGCTCCGTCTTACAAGGTCTTCATTGACTGTATTTTCTATTGCGCCAGCTGCAAAAGTGCGTGTTGTGTAACATTGCTTAGAAATATGTAGTCACCGAAGCAATATTTACATTTATATAGCAGTTCTTTTTTCGAGTATGTGTTCTTCACTCTGTGGCGGTTCTTTAGGGGTGGGGGTAAAGGAGATAAAAATGTGAGCAGGTAACCATTTCCATTTCCCATCCTCCGCTTAGCTTGTGAAATAGAATAATAGAAAGTTTGCACATTTTCAGTTCCCAGGTTAGTATCACCTTGTTTGTGTCGACAAAGTTTGTATTGAGCTGAAGAAGTAGCCATTGTGTAACTCAGGGCAGAATTGCAACACTGCGGATCCGTGTAGAAATATAAAGGGACAAATCCAAATCACATTTATTTTCTGTAATGGCGAAACTGCAAGAATTGAGGGCTAGGTGGGTTGTTGCATTGAAAACAATCTGTATTCGTTAGTGATTCCACCTGAAAATAAACTGCATGCCAACAGAGAATGCATGTCATAAATGTAGTTACTGTNCTGTATTCGTTAGTGATTCCACCTGAAAATAAACTGCATGCCAACAGAGAATGCATGTCATAAATGTAGTTACTGTTTCATTACTAGTATTATTATTAAAATTAATTTTGTAAATTTACTTTTGCACCTATAAAATAGTTATCCAAAGCAGTGAGCATGAAATTTGAAGGAATGCTGATTTATAATTGTATTGAGGTTTCTATAATTTCTTGTAAAGAAACAGATGCATTAGTCCCTGCAGAAACTTCTTAAGAGAGTTTTACTGTAATTGACTATACACAGAGACATTGAGAAGGACATAAATTAGAGTTGAAGTAGACATTAAACATTGCACTCGCTGAGAAATAAAAAGAGTAAATAGTGGAGATAGAAAATTTAATGCTGTAAATAATAGCTGTGTGAATAAATTAAAAATCAAATTTAGTTCTTTTATTCTTATTAAGATCTCCATCCCTCACAAACTCAGATACGCTCCTCAGGCATCCTGTAACAGTATCTACTACATATGAACCTAAAAAACACCTATGTGTGAGTAAGTCTGACTTAGGAAAGGTCCCCCCCCCCTAATAAATATCTGGATACACCCCTGCGTGTAGGCATAGTACAGCATAAGGGGTGGGGAACGTACACTCCATTAATGCATGGTAGATGGCATGCTGTATGTCGACATGGTGGGTCCTGAAGTACGAGTGTGGGTAGACTGCAGTCAGTGTTTACATGTGGATGAATGCACTTGATCAATTCGAGTTAGATGGAGTACACTGCCACGGATTATGTGGATATGGTGCTTGTGTAAGGAAAAGCAAATAGAAACAAAAGGGAAGCCGCATGATTGTATTAGGCATCCCAACAATGTTTTGGTTGTAACGTTTGACAGCAGTATTTCTGTCTATCTCAAATGGATGCTGATGCGTTTCTCCATAATCTCTGAAAGTTTGTAACATAGCCCTGGATACATCCTGTAAATACCTTTACGTTATACGATGATACACTAAAATTTATAATTCTCTTGAAATTCTAACTGACCTCAAATAAGCTTTACATGTTATATTANATGCGTTTCTCCATAATCTCTGAAAGTTTGTAACATAGCCCTGGATACATCCTGTAAATACCTTTACGTTATACGATGATACACTAAAATTTATAATTCTCTTGAAATTCTAACTGACCTCAAATAAGCTTTACATGTTATATTAGTTACAGTTAAAAACAACCAAACAAAACAGTACTAAAAGATCCTAAACATTTATCTGTTCACAATAATTTTTTTTTAACTAAATTTATAAATTAATATTCCAACTTAAACCATTAGTACTTACTGAGTGCGAAGATCATCTATTGTTCTCTTTTTTCTGTTTACTTCAGTGACTGCTGTCTTGAAAAGACTTGAAATATTTTTTTGGGATTGTAAATATATTTCATTTAATTCATGTTTTTCTTTGTCAACGACTCGTAATTTTTTTTCCAACATTTTTATTTTCTCTTTTAATGCTTTATTTTCTTCCTCCTGAAACAAATAAATAAACACTCATTCAATTACAGAAATTTACTGTACAAAATAAGATTGCAGTGGCACAAGGCTTTCTTTCCTTTACGAACACATGTGAAAAACTGCCCTCACTCAGTAATCAGTTGCTTAAAAGTGTTCAAATATGTAAATTTAAAAAAAAAAAATTTTCCAAGATTATTTCTGGTTCATGTAACATATAAATGGAAATCTGATGAAAATACAGAACCAGCAGAAAAATAACCTCTGGATACTTTTTTTCAATAGCATAATTATGAGGATTTTAACCTTAAACGTTGTGTCAAACAGGTCTTAAAAAGTTATTTTGCTATGTGTTTCTTGAAGAACTAATAGGAATTCCCCAAAGTGATTTCTTTGAAACCAGACACATTTTTACCTGTGATTAAGGTTGAGCTTCTAACTAGTTTTCCTCTGAATGTTATCACAATAAATCTGAAAACTTTGGAAAAAACCACGTAAACTTAATAAATTTTTCATTAGACTTTTTCGTTGCATTTTGGATGATAAAAATATTATTTTTAAGTACAGCTGAACATATTAAATATTTATAATTTTCATATTTATATGGCAAAAGATATAAATGTAAAATTCCCTTGCTTTTATTAATAAATATCTGTAAATTACTTTGTCACTTTATTGCACTTTCATAAGAAACATTATCTGATATTACAAAAATTATAATGTATAAAAATTTAGGAAATACTTTTAAGCACTTGAACACCCTTATGAGTTGGTAGTCCTGAATTTTTATTTGTTGTTTCCGCAGTTACATATAGCTCAATAAATAAATATTCTCAAAATACAACTTTTTGGCAGGAAAGGTTAAAAATATTTTTGATTTTATAACATAAAATGTTGTCAAAGAGGAAAATTAATTGTGAAAATGGGTGAAAATTACATTTCGAGAACTTGCATGCACAGTTTCATTAAAAGGTAGGGCTCAGTGGGCTTTCACTGTGTGTAATAAAGTCCCGATGTTACAGATCTGATTTGCATAGTAGAGGACATGATGGAAACAATAGCATACTTTGCACGCAGTAGCAATGAGGCGCTAGGCATGACTGTAAAGTGTCACTCCCTTGCTTCTGGGCCTTGAACATATTAAAAATGATCCTTGCCTGAGCTGGACCACAACTCCATGCAGGTGTAACAAGTGCACTTAGCCGCTAGCAAAGCTGGCTTGCTCACGTTAATTACATTTCTGTCTGGCAATGCAAGTATGGTACAAACAACTGGTACAACTGGGTTTTCCTTCACAGAAAATTCAGATTGGTGTTGAAACAAGAGAATTTTTTTAGAGTTTTGAGGCTTCTCTTGTACGATTAGNTTTTTTTTTTTTTTTTTTTTTTTTTGAACCTTTATTTTTGGCTCAGTGTTGTGTGTTGATGCAATACCATATGCAAAATTTGCATGAAGGGTCTGCATGTCGGCACTTAATGCAACTGTCATTGTGTTCAATTTAATTTCTAAATTACTAGTCGCAGTTTGAAATTTCTGGCTTTGTTCCCGTAACACCTGCTGTAAATGTTTTAATGCTCTGTTTTATTTCAATTCAAAATGATTTAAAGCACTGCATAAATGTTTCTACCTTTAACGGACTACTGATTTCAATGTGTGTAACAGATACAGTAATTGGAATTACAGGTGTAACCGCATTTTCCGTGGCGCTTTCTGATATTTCCTTACTTGTCAAAATTTCAGTTGATAAAAGTGTTTTAAATTTCGCCAGTGCTAGTTTCATTAAGATACGAGGGGGTATTGAGCATGCTAACTGTAGCAGAATTATCCTTTGCTATGTTGTCTTGTGAACCTGCGTCACTAGTCTCACAAGGGAGCTTCTTAAAAATTATGGCTCTATCTGGCACGNAATTTAATTTCTAAATTACTAGTCGCAGTTTGAAATTTCTGGCTTTGTTCCCGTAACACCTGCTGTAAATGTTTTATTGCTCTGTTTTATTTCAAGTCAAAATGATTTAAAGCACTGCATAAATGTTTCTACCTTTAACGGACTACTGATTTCAATGTGTGTAACAGATACAGTAATTGGAATTACAGGTGTAACCACATTTTCCGTGGCGCTTTCTGATATTTCCTTACTTGTCAAAATTTCAGTTGATAAAAGTATTTTAAATTTCGCCAGTGCTAGTTTCATTAAGATACGAGGGGGTATTGAGCATGCTAACTGTAGCAGAATTATCCTCCGCTATGTTGTCTTGTGAACCTGCGTCACTAGTCTCACAAGGGAGCTTCTTAAAAATTATGGCTCTATCTGGCATGTTACTCGTTTCTGACACATTATTTTTCAGACCTGTTAGATCACCACGTTGGCTCGTCACTCTTTGTTATAAGTAAATAATAGTAATTGTATGTGCGATTGTGTGTAGGTGAACATGTTATACACTATTTGAAAAATAGTTAGGCCCCACGTTGGGCACCACTCTTAGTAGTAAGTGTATCTCTCTTAAGTGTATAATTTTATTTGTTTTGAAAATAAGTACGTGTTGGAAATATAAGTCTAATTCATAAGATGCCATTTGCCTCCTCTAAGTTAGCATCATGAAACACAGAATTACGAGTGAATAAATTACCAATTACCCAATGATCACTATAAGACGCTGCTTCTAAGGCCTGCGCACATTTACTGAACTTGCGATGGCTCACTTCCATTGCCCAGCCTTTACGATGGGAGGTCCAAATCAAAAATTAATTAAATTCAAAAGTAGACAAAATTTAATTGTCTGACCGCTGTCATGTCTGAAGAGAAAGTCCCTGCGCTTGGGTAACAAAATCAAAGAAAAAAATAATTTCCTGATAAGAGAATCTTATCTACAAACTGTTAACATTAAAGACATCTTAGGAATATAAATTACCCTTATTCAAAGCTCTAGTCTGACAAGGAGAAATTACATAGACTAAAACAACAGTAATACACAAATTTGTGACTTTAAAACGTTTAATTAAGTAAAGTTTCACAAAATTTGAGACAATTACTTCAAAATAAAATTATGATAAAATTACTACAATCATTTTAAATGTAAACAAACAAGAAATATTATACAGACAGAAGTAAACCTTAAAGACAAATCATAATATATACCAGTATAAGTTGTAATGATGCAGCGTCTGGTATTGACGGCTGGAAGTTACCACTCAGTTAGCTCAGTGGTAGCCACATGAAACTCTTTAAAACGGCGCTAAAGAAATAATGTCAAGTTCCGGTTTATTTGTTCTTTACTTTTATTTATCAATCAATTGAAACAGTTCACATATGATCTTCAGGTATGCCAAGTACGAACAGGTTCACAGGATAAACAGACAAGTACAAAACAGCGCCACAGTCGTTTATTGATTAATTTACGTCTCGAAAACTTGCCTTGCAAGAAGAAAATACGAAGGCAGGAGGGATGTCCGTTCTCTCCTGGCACCCTATCGACCTCCCACACCGGCGGAAAGAATTTATTACAGTTAAGGTTTGGCCGAAAAAGAACGAAGTTCAAAGATTTAGTGGTCGCGGGTGCTTGCCGGTGTGGGCGATATTCGTCACGCACGATGCGTCTTCCTTGGCTGCTTGTTACTTTTTTCTCCCCGGGCGATAGACACACAGAGTATTTATCTCTCGTGGCTACCCCCCCTTCTCACACCAGGGTGCCACCAACCGTTACCAAATATGGGCATAGCGTGTGCCGCCACGCTCTTCCCACGCTATCCGAACTGCATCGTAGTAAAAGATAATCAAACCATCTAGAACAAAAACTGTCGACGCAGTTCGGAAAGCTTCTATCAATAATGCTGACACTTAACAAAAACTAAGATTTTGTGAAACTGCAATCGGATGGCAGATAAACAAACTACCACGGCTTTAATGTTGAATACCGATAATATTTTACAAAACCCTGCTGAACGAAAGAAAATGAACCACGTTTCCCGAAAATGAATACTACTGCGTCATTACAAAGTGTCAATATGAAATGTAAACAAAGAGAAAATTTTATTTATATCTTCACAGTAACAAACAGTGTTGTAGATAGATAAATAATATTATGTCAGAATTCCGTAATTATGCAGTTTAGGGGCTTTTCAGTAAAAAAAAGAAAAAACCCCGAAAAGAGGTATATTTACTCTCTACTAATTACGCAGAACACGAATATACTAGGGTCATTAACGTATGACTAATTTCGTAATATGTGCCCACCTAACCTAACAGAACCTAACCCCACGATGAGTGAATTACATTTTAAAAATAACCTATGTTATATAGGGTATTAAACTAACCAAGGATTTTAGGGTTTTAAACTAACCTAGGATTGAGGGTTTTAAACTAAACTAGGATTGTAGGGTTTTAAACTAAAGTAGGATTTTGGGGTTTTACACTAAACTAAGAATTTAGGATTTAAAGGAACCGTAAAACACACCAAAAGAATATTAATTAATTCACCTAGGTAGGCGGCTGGTAGAATTCCTCTGTCAACGGCCAATTCAACCTTACCTCACTCGACGAAATACCATGTTCCACTAACATGCCACATACGCGAATATAAAACCTGAAGCACTCGTTAATAGGCTGATTAACGCACAAAAGCACTCTTTCTTGCTTTCTCCGTTTAAAATCCGCCGGATTGGAACATCACGGTCGACGTCAGAAAAATCACAATGGCTACTAAGCTGTTTGAAAAATTGTCCGTTAAATCACATGTGACGTGTCGCTGTGGCGTAACAATATCTTCAAGCCAATAAGGCGAGGGCAGGAATCATGACGTAACAAAACATAATAACGACCGAGATAAACCAAGCGCTGAACAACTGTTACTTTTAACTATTTTATTNATCATGACGTAACAAAACATAATAACGACCGAGATAAACCAAGCGCTGAACAACTGTTACTTTTAACTATTTTATTAATAGGTTCTACTTATTTTAACATGACCCCCTTCTGAATATGAACTAGGTAAGCTGTGCAGAATCCATTAATGNGTTCTACTTATTTTAACATGACCCCCTTCTGAATATGAACTAGGTAAGCTGTGCAGAATCCATTAATGCTACTTTTCTTGGTCTAGGATGTTTCGTCCAGAAAAGCCCCTAAACTGCATAATTACCCAGAATTCTGTAGTGGTAACGAGTCTTTGCCATTTTAAATTAATAATCGGATAGCAGTGGATGGTATCATATAATATTCTAAAGGATGTAGCAAACACTGTTATAATAATTAATGTTAGGTTAGTATTCTGTAGTTGCAACGAGTCATGGCAGTTTTTATTCAATAATCGGATTGCAATAGATAGTAATGTTTAATGGTTTGCAGAGAGTAATGAATGGTATTGTAGGTAGGTAAAGTTATGTTAGGTATCTGTAGTGTTGAGTGTTTGCCAGTTGTAAATAACAATTTCAGTGCAGTTAATGGTTGTGTATAATGTTTTGAAAAGGTGTAAAAAATGATGTAGGTAGGTAATGTTAGGTACGTGTAGTGGCAACGAGTGTTCGCTATTTTTAATGGACTATCCGACTGCAAAAGATGGTATTATAATTCTTTGAAGGGTGTAATAGATGGCGTTGTAGGTAGGTCAGGTCAGGATTCTGTAGTGTTAACGAGTTTTTGCAGTTGTGGTATAGGGTTGTAGATTTGGGCGGCTGGGCTAAAGTGTACTTCCCAATACCACATATGGTATCACGTAGTATACTTGGTTGGATGGGTACAAGAGTACTTTCCGATACCGCATACGGTATCGCGTAGTACACTTGTGTGGTTGGGCTAAATTGTACTTCCTGATAACACATATGGTATCGCATAGTATACTTGGGTGGATGGGTTCAAGTGTACTTCCGTATCGCGTAGTACACTTGTGTGGTTGGGCTAAATTGTACTTCCTGATAAACACATATGGTATCGCATAGTATACTTGGGTGGATGGGTTCAAGTGTACTTCCCAATAACACGTATGGTATTGCCTATTACACTTGGGCAGATGAGCTTAAGGGTACTTCCCGATACCAATGTCTATAAATGCTGGAAGTGTCCCCGTCCAAAAACCTCTACATTCCCATGGATGCCCCCTTACACTGTGAGAGGAAAGGGATGGGGTAATAGGGAAAAATGTGACGTCATCTGCACCATATTGGTGATGTCATAACCTGTGTGTAAAAATATGGTATCTGGTTGTACACTAATCCAGAGATTACATTTAAATTGTTAATATCTGGGTGTTCATTTGTTGCATGAATTTTAGTTGACAGTGTGTCATACTTTTTTTCCCTACATTGTCATTAAACATATTTACAGTTTTTTAAATTTTTGATCACAATTTTCATGAGATTTATGTTTCTTCCACATACATATTTCCCATTTTAATGAATGGCACACATATGGCCTGTCTCACATAAGTTGGCAAGATTCTGACAATCAGTGAGTGGCAACTTGATGAATACGAAAGAAACGAAGTGCCATTTACAAAATCCTGTATCAGCTGATGCACGAACTAACATAAGTTAATATTACGTTGGCTATTCTGAGTGCACTGCAAATGCACACCGGAGAAGCACAAAATACGCGATAAGAAAGAGTTCCTGAATTAATCAATACATTTTATTTTACGTGGTCACAAAACAGCTAACGATCAGTATCCAAATAAAACGCAACTTCAAAACCTTTTTCACGTTGTATCCCCACTCTCCAAACATGTTTTCCATACGTGCTTGATATTAATTCCAAAAGCATACAGAAATGTGGCATAACATAGTTGAATTATTTGTTCTAATAATTTGACGAAATATATTTCAAATTTGTGTCGTTCCAAGCCAGTAATAGAACAGTCAACTTTTAAAAATACGGGGTCAAGAGGCAGGCCATGCTGCTATCTATTGAGCAATGCAAACGGCTCACACCTCACCCTGTCATGCCATGCGCGCCATCTACGTGCTCTTTCCTGAAGCATTACCAGCCAGAAAAGTATAGCTGTTGTATGCAATATATAACAAATTTATGAACAGATACCAATAGTTTTATTTTTCTGCGAGCTCTGCATAATTTTTAAAGTAATATANATATATAACAAATTTATGAACAGATACCAATAGTTTTATTTTTCTGCGAGCTCTGCATAATTTTTAAAGTAATATATATTTCGAGTACAGCAATTTTGAGTACTAGTAATTTCTATTCGGCCAGTAATTGTTCGTTTACGTAAATTATAAGCCTTATTGTTCTCCCGAAAACCCATTTCCTTGTTTCCGTGTTTTACTATATTATTGATAAAACGAAGAAAGTAGGACACGCGTGAAAAGTTTTTAAGTAATTCCTTTTGTTATTCCACGTCACATATTTCAAACTCGAACTGTTTAGTATCAGTAGTAGCAGTATTACTGCGGTAAATATCCAGTTTAGCAGTTTTTCTGAAGGAAAGTCCTAGACCAACAAAAGTAGCATTAATAGGTTCTGCACATTTTACCTTGTTCATATTTAGGACGTAATGTTAAAATAAGTACAACGTATCAAATAAAATAGTTAAAAGTACAAGCAGCCCGCTGCTTGTTTACGCTGGATGCGGTGATTTTTGGTGACGTCATGATTCCTGCTGTCACCTTATTGGCTTGTGGGTATTGTTACGTCACGGTGACGCGTCAGATGCGATGTTAACTGACATTTTTGAACACCTCAGTAGCCATTGTGTTGTTGCCGGGGTGAGTTGTGACGTCCCAATCAGACGGATTTTAAAACGGAGAAAGCAAAAACGAGTGCTTCTGTGGGTTATATTTGCCTACGAACGAGTGCTTCAGTACGTAATATTCGCCTTTGTGGCGTTTTAGTAGATCATGGTGCTTCGTCGAGTGAGATAAGGTTGAATTGGCCAAGGACCCGCTGCCCACCTAGGTGAGTTAATTGATATTCTTTTGGTGTGTTTTACGGTTCCTTGAAATCCCCAAAATCCTACATTCGTAAGTTAGTGTAAAACCCTACAATGCTAGGTTAGTTTAAAACCCTACAATCCGAGATTAGTTTAAAACCCTACTATCCTAGGTTAGTTTAACACCTTACAATCCTAGGTTAGTTAAAAAATGTAAAATAGTGATTCACTCATCGTGGGGTTAAGTTATGTGGTTCTGTTATGTTAGCTGGGCACATATTACGATATTAGTCATACGTTTACGATATTAGTCATATGTTAATGACCCTATAGTCGTGTTCTGCGTAATTAGTAGAGTGGAAATATACTACTTTTCCTGTTTTTTTTTTTTTTTACAGAAAAGCCCCTAAACTGGACAATTACCGCAGAATGATACAAAAAAGGATGGTCTGCAAATCAGTGATTGTTTATGTTAAAAAGCAGGATTTTACGCAGGGCACTTGACCGGGGGATGACATTTCATCCAGAAAAGCTGCTATTCTGGATAATTACCCACAAATATCTTATAATGGTAATTATTAAGTTTAGGCGCTTTTCTGTAAAAAAAAAAAATTATCCCGGAAAATGGTATATTTTCACTCTACTAATGATGCAGAACACGAATATACTACGGACATTAACGTCAGACTAATTTCTTAATATGTACCCACCTAACAGAACCTAACCCCACAATGGGTGAATCACTATTTTACATTTTTTAACTAACCTAGGATTTTAGGGTTTTAAACTAAGCACATAAACTTAATAATTACCCTTATAATGGCTAATTTCACGAATGCTGATATCAGTACAAAAATAAAGAAAAACTACTCACATAGCCAACACTGAAAGTTACTGGCAAATCTGTATAAATATCACATTCTTCACTTCCCACTGAACTACTCATGATTCCAGAAAACCCACACATACATAAAAACTTTGTATTTAAGAACCCTTCAAATTCACAACTTGCATAATATTAGTACACAAATGCACGAGGCATTCCAAAATAAAATATAATAAACCAAAGATAATAAAAGAGGAAGACTTGTAAGGTACGCCTTATATTTGGTACCAAATTTCCAACTCTAATGTGCTGCTATCTCTGTACTTTCAACAGAAAGCTTTCTAGAATAATTGATTATTATTATTACAATCATCTTAATTGATTTAACGTAAAAATCGATTCCTTTTAAACCATTTGGTTGTTAAATTTATTTCCTCTTAAAGATTAGGAAGGTAATTACTTAACGTAATTATTAAAATGGCTTTCTGTATATTGCACATTTATTAAAAACTTCCCAAGATAAACTGCACAGGTTTTTAAGGCCTGCAGGCCAGTGCACCCTCCAACCTCCCGCAAGGTAACTATACTCAGATGAGTAAAACAGTACCCTGCACTTTTTCCTTTCCATATATTTGGGCTATTCACTTTACTTTATGCCTTTAGACGGTATTCTACCGGTTTTATCTTTAAATACTTGTCGTCCTCGGGAATCTGGGATATTCCGATTTACTTGTTCTGTAAACCTTTACCTGAATACGCCATTATGGGTCATCAGAAATTCGCTGATACCATTTATAAAATTCCTCCAATCTTTTACTGATTCGAGTAGCGAATTTATTCTATATTCTGTGAAGATCTTTATTCACCATAACATCTTCAATTTTCCAGTTAATGCCCATTTATTGTATTTGCTCTTCGAGCAAGTTTCTGATTTCCGCAGTCTTGAGACAGTCGGCAATTACATGGTGCACCATATCATCAACTCCACAAACATCGCACAGCGGAGATTGCACAAGTCGAAAGCTGTGTAACTTAGCCTTGAAGTTCCCATGGCCTGTGAATAATTGCATACTGTAGTGGTTCAAATTGATCCACTTACAGCGCATTCTCAATTTGATATCTAGTAACAGCTCATAAGTTTGTCTTCCCTTTTCCGAGTTGGTCCATTTATCTTGCCATTCTTCTAGAATATCATTCTTTATGAGTTCTTTGCCATCTCATGTCAGTCCTCCAACCCGTGCCCTCTCCACTGTCAATTCTCTGTATCTAACTAGTAGATCAGCAGGAAACACGTCAGCTATCAACGGGAGCGACTCATTGGACACAGATTTATAAACACTTGTAATGGTCAGCGGTGTCGCTCTTAGAGCACTTATAACCTTTCTCCTATGCCACGAAAGTTCAGCCACGTGGTTCCACATTACAGCACCATATGCTATTATTGACTCGAATACCACCCTATATATGACTCACAGTGTGCCATAATTAAGGCCACAATTGGTATTGTCAGTTATTCTTAGTTTCTGAAACACCACGACTGCCTTCCATGATACGTACTCTGAGTGCATTAAAAAGCTTATCTTATCATCCACGATGAATGCGAGATACCTGAACTCCTGCACATATTGCACTGGGCTCCCACCGAAGTAAACGGTAGGGTATCTCTTTAATTTTCCCTTTACCAACATTATTTTGTTCTTCTCGATTGAAAAATTTAACTTGACTGTTTTTGACCACCTCCACATGTTATTCAAAATTTCTGAGGCTTTTGTATCTAATTCCTTCCTAGAATTGCCAGAGATCAGGATTAATCCATCATCCGCATACCCATACACCATGCACCCAGGTAGAGGACCCAGCTCCAAAAATCCATCGAAGAGGATGTTCAATAATATCAGTCCTAGAACCGACCCCTGGGGACATCCCTTTGTCAAAATCTTCCTGACCTGAGATGTCTTGGAAGTATAGATGCTCCACTTCTCGCAAAATAAGTTCAGGATGACCATGTAGATGTTTGCTGGACATTTCTTATACTTCAGCCGATGCATCACCTCAGGCCACCAGGCATTATCGAACGCTCCAGATGTGTCTAGGAATATTGCCATTTTATACTTGATAGAGGTTCCTTTGATCTTATTCATCACATCGTGAAGGGCGAAGTCAGTTCTTGAACCTCTCCTGAATCCATACTGGTGTTCATTCAACATGCCCTCCGCCTCAAGTGCCATTATAAATCTGCGATTAATAATTTCTCATACATTTTGCTCAGCACCGGAAGCAACATAAATGGTCTATAGGACTTGGGGCCATCCAATTCCTTATTGTTTCCTTTATGCAAGATTCTCAGACAGCCCAGTTTCCAGGGGGAAGGAAACACTCAAATTCGGAGGCAGTCATTGTAGATTTTCAGTAGAATTTCCTTTATTCGGGAATAGCACCTCTTCAGAATCTCCATTGTTACACCATATATACCTGGTGCTTTCCCATTCCTCATTTTATAGACAATGGTTGTGACGCGATCGTATACCAGAGTTGTAATGTGATGATTATAAATTGCCCGGCGCCACAGCCCTACGGTGAGCNTGTGTGCTCCTCCCCCTCTTCTCCCATGGAGTCATCAGGCAGAAGCACGTGAAGCAGAGCCTTCATAGATTCTTTCTGATCCGAGATCAGATTCCCATTTACTTTCATACATGGCGGTGGTATGCTTCTCTTTATTTTGTCGGCTGCCAATTTGTATACAATTCTGAATGGATCCTCATTACTGGCTCGTGTAACAAAGTCCTCCTAAGATTTTGTCTTCTTCCTCCGAACGCTGCCAAAGTAAGCCTGATTCTTCACACTGTAGGTCTAGGAGAATTGTACCCTTTCTTCTCCTCTTAGCCGATGCAACTTTATTCTCTCCCTTCTCAGTGCCTTCCTTTCCAAAACCAACTCCCTATCCCACCAGGATAGGTTAGGCAGTCCCCGAGAAATTTTGCGGAGGTTTTCTTCACTTTTCCTAAATGATCGGAGTCAATTCCTTGATGCGATCATCCCGGCATTCTTGATTACTCTCAAGTGTTCGCAGCTTACCCTGCAGGGCCCGATTGAAGGCCGACCAATCAGCCATATTGTGTAGATATCGTACTTCCTTTTCAATTATTTGGGGCTCACGCCCTCCACCACCATGTATTTAAAAAATGATCAGCCTGTGATCACTGGAGCTTTCTTCTACCACCTTCCAGTGTTTTACACTGTTGAAAGCTCTCCCATTCATTGCAGTTATGTCCAGGAATGACTGCGTGTCGTGGGCCTGCGAAACATACATTGGCAATTCTCCCTCCACATTTGTCACATCCTCATCATTTACTAGGAGAAACTGGCTCACCAAATCTCCTGCCTCATCATTGACCGAGTAGTGCCATAATTACCAAAGACTTATCTCTCATTGTATTGGCTATAACATCTCACCTGTCCAAATGTATTTGCGTATCATCCACGAATTGAAAGTGCGAGGATACTAACCAGCATTCCGTTGTTCCCTTGATTGCTTGTACGCATACATGATGCGTATTAGATACACTGGACATTACCATTATATCCATGTTTTTGTTCGCACCTAGCACCCCAGCCCGAGGACGAACACCGATGGTGAACACATCGCCCCGCAGGCCCACAACATATTAAAATGGAACATATGGTTCCTGAACCATTACAATATCAAGTTTCTGCTCCACCACGATTCTGTTCAATTCTGCGGCAACCCCTGCTGACCACTGCATATTTAATTGGCCATATTTAATTGTACTGTTACATTCCATAGTCGATTCTGGCGAACTCTATGGACAGGGCTTTCTGATATGCGGGACACTCCCTGGAATCTACCCTATGCTCGTGTGGAAGAGCTTTCCTAGTGCAATTTGAGCAATTTTGGGGCAATTACCAAATTCGTGCCCAGCACCACCACAACTCGAGCATGTTGACTCAGCCTCTCCGCACTTTTTAGCAATATGCCCACATTGTTGGCACTTGTAACATCTCGATAAAGAGATGCAATCTCTCACTCGAGAGCTCTCATACCCAATGCACACTCGTTCCATCTGTATCAGTGCATTGTTGACCCTGTCCAAGTCTCGCCTTCCTGTCCTATGACTGATTGTGACCACTCTTTTAAAACTTTCCAGGTTGTGTCCTCCCCAACTTTTATTTTGGAAATTTTGCCTGAAGATTGTTTTAGGTAACTCCGTATTTGTCCTCTGATCTAGGCTAATCCTATATGACAACTTTTGGTCCCCTTCTCCAGCGGCCTCAAGTTTTAGTCCCAATTCATTAATTTTTGTGGCATTGTTAATTTTCTCGAGAGTTTTGTCATCTCCTGCCTCTATCATTATTCCACCTCCTCTGTTGCCTCTCATATTCCTAATCTTGAGGCCATCTGTTTTGGGGTCGAAACCCTTTTTAATCCTTTACCTTGTTTCGACACTTGTGGTCCCCTCTTTGTCAGGGTAGACTAGTATCACCTTTTTTGTGGGTTTGGGCAGGATTGATTCCGCACCCACTCTGCCTGTGCATAACTTCTTATGCCAGGTACTTCTCTGTCTGCTGGCTTTATGCTTGCCACCTTTACTTCAGCACTTTTCCCAATATGTTACAATTTGCCAATTAATTTTCCGTTGTCAATTAGTGACATATCCACATATCCCTGTAATTGATTTATTTTTGGGATTAGTCAATTTGCCTGGGTGTTGTTAATTTTCGAGCTCTTACTGAGCAGCAATTCGATCATTGATGAGAACAATTCCTTGGCCTCGTCATGAATTTTCTCACCCTTATTTTCGACTCTTAGGATAAAATCATCCTTGACCAACGAGTCTCTCCCATTAACTGGCTCCTCTTCTGGGAGTTGGAAATGTAGTTTCCTCTTGGCCTACACTGTTTCATCTTCAGATGTGCCAGGAGTCTGTACTACTTCTGATATTGGCTTTTGGGATCCTCCAGGTACCACTTCTGTATCAGTCTCCGGAAATAACATTCTGGAGGACTTGAGGGGCTTTCATTTCCTTCCTGCCAGAGTGAAACCCTGAACCTTTCGTGTCGCTGATCTTAGATATGCTTCCTCTTCTGACTCATCGTCTTCAGAGTTCTCGATGACGTTCGATAGCTCCACATTTTCTGGTTCATCCTCTGCCTCAGACTGTTTACCCTCTCCTCACTTTCCTCGATCTCTTCATAGAACTCACGAATCCATTAGTCAACTACACTTGTTTTCACTCCGGAAATATAAGACCATATTTTCCTGTGAGTTCTCTTCTCTGCTGAAGACATTTTATAATGTTCCCAGTCAAAGTTTTCATCTTGCAGACGAGAAACAACCACCAATACTTCCTTTCCAGGTATCTTTTCTTTTTCAAGAAATTTCTGTAAACAACATCTTTTTTTCTCTCATCGAGAGATTCTTTTCAACTACTTCAAGGGGATCCATGAACGTAGATCTTTCCCGCCTAAACGGCCTGGTCGAGGACGCCATTGTGTTACCACACAATGACGCCTAACACACACAATACAAGTCACTTATTACACTATTAGGCTTGCATACTTACAACGTAAGTCCCACAATTAAGTTACTACACAAGTCCTTATATCACACAGTTTATACACATCAATGTCCTCACTGTCTTTACACTAGGTTAGCCTGCGAGATCTCACTTCGGCAAGCCTGAGGCTGTAGGCCTCAGACCGGCTCCTTTTCTTCGCTCCCTCTTCACCGTCCACGAGGAGTCCCACTAGGAGAATTATGGCCATGCACAAACCTGATACAGGTCCGGTGGACTAACGACCTCGTGACCCGTTGATCCACCCGGCCACGCAGAGGCGGGATGCCAGTACCGCGCTGTCCTCTTTGTCTTCCTGTTCGTTCAGTCTCCAAGGACAGCTCTGAATCTAATTCAATACCAATTCCAAACTCTCAACTCAATCACCCAGGTGATTGGCTGATAATTGAAAAATTCGCCACTCTCTTGCAATAGGCTTAACTCAGGGCGACACTCTCCGGTGCGGTGCGGTATCCTGAGAAAACCAGATAAACTGCACATATAATACAACGTATCCATAAGTAAGATTACTTCTACTACAAGTTGGGAAGAACAATGTTAAAAGTTTGGCAGCCAAAAATATTCGCCACTAGGTATGTGCTTTGCCGCATGTGTACTAGTTTTCTCTATTTTGTATGTTTATAGACAAAATAATTACAATAACCACAAATAAATACAACATAAATACTTTTCTAAGTAATAAATTTCTCTTTTATTATTCACGTAGATTAGAATTTAAATGTAATTTGAGCTCTTTGAAACACTGCGCACCTAAAGGCAAACATTTTCCCTATGCAAAACTCTCCCATTAGAAAACTAGTTTTGTTCCAAACTTGAGTAGAATAAACCTTACCATATGTAAGACAACTAAATTACCAACCCCAAATTAGTTTCTGTCGTCTAGACTGCAACTAAGTTACAATGAAACGCACTTTGGAATTTATTATGTAGTATAAACGAAGTCTGAAACATTGCTGTGTTCCAAGTAAAATACACTAAACACGACCGGTTACAGAAATTAATGCAGCTTCTCAGACACATTTCAAGTGGTGCATCGAACGAATGGCGATGGCAACACGGAATTTAAGTTTTTGCTTTTAACATACAATGTTAGAAATACTTGAAATATATAAAAGGGAAGCTCGATTAAATTGTTGTCGTAAAATAATCCCTTCAAATTACATTACAAAATTATAAGTGTCTTATTTTTTCCAATAATTAGATAAACTCTGGCAGCCAAGGCAGTTTATGGAGCGCTAACTCTGTACATTCCAAAGGAACAATGTCCAATGAACTTTGCAAAAGTATCGCCCATCTAACTTTCACCCCCCCCCCCCTGGGTCGGGTTCCAAAACGTTACTCCGAGAGTAGAGTAAAGCAAGAGATAGTAACAGCTCAGGAAAGCTAAAGTATACGTTGTTTTGGAACGAGAATGATGTAATAAGAATTTTGTGTTTACAAATATGCACTGATTATGCAACCAATGTAAATAACAAATTATATTCATCTTTTTTCCCCAAATTTGTTCTTTTTCAAAATATTAATTTTTTACATAAACTGCTTTACTTGCGATAAATCAACCATAAACATTAAGTATAAAAACATAACGTTTATAAAAGTACAAATTTTATCACTTGTTATTTGTAATTGTTCCATATGTGTCTGTAAACATAATGTCCATGTTTCCTTTCAATTTGTTTAATTCTACTAAACTTTCTGCCATTTTCAGTTTACTCCTCGTTAGTCACTAAAATAGTGTGTAAAAGTTTTTCTCTGGCAAGATGCTCAGAGTAACTACACTGAAGTTTGGGGAGACTGCTGAGAGCACGCAAAACATTTTCTCAAAGTGATTTGGGGCATCCAAAGAGAAAAGTTCACTCGCACAGTAACATTTTGGAACGCCGCCCTAGAATAAACTAAAATAAATATGACCTACTGATAATAATGCTTCCCCGAATAAATATAACTTCCTGCATACAGCATAAAACTCCCTTGGTGTGGTGCAATCTTAAAGTAAAGTAGTCGCTAATAATAATATTCAATTTCCTTACCTGGCATTCATTCATTTCATATGCATATGACCCCCTTGAGAGAATATATTTATTTGGGGAATTTATTTTCATTGTAAAGAAAGTAATTTTCTAATTGTATACGCATAGGGAATACTGAGATGAGAAAAACTAATAAAACGAATACACATCAACAAGCACAACAATTATAAATTCAAATTATAATTTAAAAACTCGTCAATACTATTACAACATTTGTCTAAAAGGAAATTTTAATATCTTAAAAACTTGTTAATGCAATTAATCGTACATTTATACGAAGATGGTTAAATTATTCGATACAAACTTTTGAAAATATTTTGAGTTAAACTATAGGAGCAGTAATCGTTTCTTGAATCAAATTTATCTCTTGTATTGTAAGTTGGTGTTGTTGCTGTGGCCGTAACTGTAGTGTAGGCTGCGAGAGTACATGGCTCGGGCTGCGAGAGTACATGACACGGGGTGCGTGGCTGCGATAGTGCCCGCCGGAGCAGTAGCTGGATGGGGCAGGGGTGTAAAGTGAGCGAGTTGCAGCACTGCTATGATGCAACTATGCACATGGCAGCATGTGGGCGTGGCAGTGACAGCTGTGGTGCGCACTGCATGCACTTACATGTTCATGCAACGGGTCACACCACTCTCCATGAGTGACACACTGCTTGTGATCTCGCCTCCCAAAGGAGCCACAGTAGGTGAAGTCACTGTCAGTTTGTATACAGAATATCCATCGACATCATTATGATTGGATTGGATGAACCGAATGAGGTTGAAATTGTATATGTACTGACTGTTCAATGTTTGCTTTGAAGGAATGGTTGCTTGATTTTTGACGTAATTGAAAAAAAACATTGGGTGCATACTATTGCAAGTTCCTGAGGTGACACACACTTGTCATGATACACCCAGAAACCTCGAGCATACGCGAGTTTGACTGGCCAATACCATCACACTACCGAATATTTGTACATTTTCTAATTTTTCGCCGAAAATTGGTTGATTTTGGTGCAAAGTTTTCTGCTGGAGCTATGCACATCGTTCGGTGGCCTACCCAGGCGAATGCTCGAGGGGGATGGAAAAGGAGGAGTGGAGTTGGAGAGGTTTGGGTGGCTCTTATCACCGGGGTTTTGGGAACAGGTGAGGGTGAAGCGAGGCGAGTATGGAGCGGTGCCGTCTGAATGAAAGGGTGGGGAGAACAGGAGATGCCCAAGAAAACCAGCTCACCAGCAGCATCGCCCGGCACGATTGCCATATGAGAAAATCCGGGAGCTACTCCACCGTGAATCGAACCCGGTTCACCTTGGTGGAAGGAAAGCCCTCCTTCAGCTGCTCACAGCGACCTGGAAAAGCAGAAAAACATTGAGACCAGCCCAAATAACGCGGTCTAAGTATTATAAAATTGTCCTGGGGAATTTTTTCCTGAATATGCGACCTCCCATGGGAAAAGGGACTGTACCTTCACTCAGACTGATATCGAGTTATTGGCATTTTCTGACAGAGAAAAAAATGTTGACATTTGAGGATTTTACAAAAAAAAAAAAAAAAAAAAAAAAAAAAAAAAAAAAAAAAANTGATATAATAAATACATTGGTGAAGATATGGTCCATTTTCCTTACATTGACATTACCTTCTTTAATCACAATCATTTACCACTTACCAATAAATAATTAAATAACAGTTGTTCGTTTATACATACATAGGAAGAATGGAAATGTATTTAAGAACAAACATATAAAAAATGGCATTTTGAATATATTATATTTTTTTGCCTCTCCTGAAAATCTGCTATATGAAGATAGGGTCCTATGTCCTATGGACAGACACATTTAAGGCCCCTGCTTGAAGTATTCGTTGTACTCTCTATGATAAGATATAGTTGTTGGCGAAGTTTCACATGCCTGCTATATTGAGAACTTACTTGCGTTGAAATACGGAAAAAACGGAAGATCGAAAGTTTTGGCACATTTTTAGAATATTCGCGATATCTTCACACTTTTTGACTAAAATCTCTGAAAAAACACCACGTGTATGATTTGTTTGGCTGTTGCTTAAATATATCATGTATCGCAAGCATTTACTACTATGACCTTGCTTTGTTTATTAGTCTGATACCATAATTTCTGCTACTAAAAATAAATAAATGTTTCAGAAACATATGTGTGCTGGATACAAAAGGCCAATAGTAATTAATGAATAATGAGAAAATGAGGTTAATAGCAATACAGGTTGAGTATAAAAAATACCCCAAATTTTAAGGTCTATAATATCAAAACCAAACAACCTACAACCTTGATTGACAAATTAAATGAACCGTGGAACCGTGAAGTTTGTTTATCATACATTCATAAATGTTCAATGTGACCACCACGAGCGGCCTGAACGACATCTACGCGATAATCAAACTCGTTCCACACTCTTGCTAGCATGTCCGGTGTTACGGTTTGGATGGAGTCCATAATTCTCGTTGTGAGGTCGTCAATGTTAGCCGGCAATGGTGGACGAAACACTTAATCCTTTATGTACCCCCATAGAAAAAAATCGCACAGGGTAAGATCCGGGCTTCTTGGGGGCCATTGACGAAGAGCCTGGTTACCAGCTGCTCCTCGACCAATCCAGCGCTGCGGCAACGTCTCGTTCAGGTATCCGTGAACAGCTAGGCGCCAATGGGGTGGCACACCATAAAGGAAGCATCAGACCATCCCCTTGTCGAATGTGAGCTCGCTACCCCCTCACCACCTCAAACCGAGAGTTACGAACGCCATCCAAACCGTAACACCGGACATGCTGACAAGAGCATGGAACGAGTTTGATTGTAACGTAGATGCTATTCTGACTGCTCATGGTGGTCACATTGGACATTTATGAATGTATGGTAAACGAACTTCACGGTTCCACAGTTCATGCGATTGGTAAATCATGGCTGTAGGTTGTTTGGTCTTGATATTATAAAACTTCAAAATTATGGTATTTTTTTTATAATCATCATATCTATGAATCTGGGAGGAGTTAAGTAAATAATTCCACTAGTAGAGCTTAGATTTCTTGATATATTTTAAATAAAGAAGTAAACATTATATCTTTTGCTGGCATAATAAAGCGAAAAGGAATGACACATTGAAAACTTGTATAATAACAGACAAAAAGGGGATGGGAGTTTATTAATACGGTTTATTGTATGTGCGTATTTAAATGCCAGAACATTAATCTTTTAGTATACTTAAAATATTAAGTAAGACAGGCATATGACGAAACAATTTTTTTTAATAGTTTGACGGTTATTTTTTTTTTAGATTTTAAAGTTTACAAACTGTTGAAAATTTAAGGGTTGGAAGTTCACAAAATGTTGATTCAATCTAAATGAAAATGAAGTGGTGATGGCCAGCGGAGAGGAGAGAGCAGAAACGCCATTGCCGTTCTTCGGAGAACGTGACTGGAGTCACGAGTACCCTGTCACAGCTACCAGGTTAGGCAGCGAAGCTGCAGTCATTCCCATACTACAGGTCGGTACGGTTTGGTACTCAGATAACAGTGGTAAAGCGAAATGGGACTCCCAAACTGTTATCGGCGATGCTGCGAAAATGGAGGTTAAAAACTACATTAATGTAGCCAACCAGCATTAAACTATGTTGTGGCACATCTAAACTACATGATGAGAAGAAAGATAAACTTCCACGAAACTACATCTTGGTTGCAAGAGAAGTCCGGAGTTGCACGTCGTCAAGTCTGATGTTCTCAGCTAGTCGGTGGAATGAAGAATGTGTAGTCGATACACAGTGAGCGCTTGATACAAGCATGCGACTGAGCTTCGGTGGTAGCCGCGGCATGAGTTTACCCAAACGGCAGCTTTCGATGCTTTTCACGCCTAGTAACAGCGTGGAAAGAGATGACGCGAGGTAAAAATATACCGTCCATGAAGGACACCACAAAAAGAAAAAATGAAAGGCTTGCAGCTGGATGCGACAGCGACACAAAAACTATGTATCAGGTTAAGATGCACATCCTGAAAAAACAACGTTTAAGCAATTAAGTGCCCAGAAATGCATTGACAACTTGACAGAAGCATATTTTGTGAGGCTGCGAGGCCGTAAAAACGTGAATTTAAGAAAGATCTCAATAAGTTAAAATGAAAGTAATATGCTGAGATAAATATCTTTCATGATCAATCAATTCTAAATAATATAAAATAATATCTCCAATTGAAATTAAGCTAACATAATAAATTTGTACAACACTAAACATAAACAATAAAAAAATAATTTTTTTTTAAAATGGTAAATTACTTCAGTTAACATAAAAGTATCTTACTTTTGGCTATATTGAACTATTGCTTAAATTTAATTTAAAAATTCAAATATTTCATTTTATAATTGATATAAATAAACGAAGAGAAAAAAAGGTATGTGGGTAGTGCATAGTAAGAAATAGTTCTCATAAAAAATATTATTGAACTGAGTGCACACAAATACGGGACGTTGTCTATTTGATGTGTTTCTTTTTGACATAGTTAAACTTTGCTTGCATGAGGTGGAGGAATAGCCGGAAAGTAGAACTTTAGCAGGGCGTAAGTAAAGTTGGATGTAGCTGTGAATGGACTATGGCTACTAATAGACGTGTTAATGTGAACCTTGACACGCCACTAACATTTTCGCACAATCTCTTAGGAACTTGACTTTGTCCTGTAATCTTTCCATTTGTTTTTCTCTGCTTGGCGCCTGCATTCTTATTGCAGACTACGAGATTGAAAGTTTGCTAATGCTTCTTATACAATCCTGTAACAATTAATAGTTCTGGAATGATTGTTTTTGTAATAAAAATGCCAATAGAGTTATTGAAGCTCAGTAGTAAGGTATGAATGAATTAGAACCAACTTTTAGACTGGATGAAATCAATTTTTAGGTCTGGACCCTGGCATAAATATTCACTTAAATGAGAGTAGAATATCTGATACTTGGCACGAGAAAATATTTTCTTTTATATACTGTATCAACAAAATTGATTTGAAAACCAAGCTAATACGATTAATGATCTAATTGCAATGTTTTATTAGCTGCGATTAGTGTTGTTAGTATCAGCTCGCCACCGGCTGTTTGTAACATTGTTATGTTATTTTACTAGCCCACAGGATACCCTCCACTGTTACGTCAGAATGACCTTTAAGGGTAATTACCGGCTTGAGTACCATCTGATGACCAGAGGCGACGAAATTTCGGCTGTGAAATCCTAAAAGGGTTACAGGAAGGTCAACAAGCCCATTATCTCCCTGAAAAGGCCATTTCACGGGAGCTTGGAAGGCCAAGCACGTGATCGCTTAATGGATAGACGCGTCTGGCGAAGCTTTCAGCCCGGCGCGTCACAGGAAACATAGATATATGCTCTGCCGAAGAGGAAAGATCACTTAATAGTGTTAAAACTTCATAGAAAAATTATTTTTGAACAGTCGTTATTAGTGTTAATAATATCTTCGGAAAAAATTCTACATTATCAGAAAGTTACGTTCAATTGCTGACAGTGAATTTTTTGTCATAAAATTATAACNGTTCGGAAAAAATTCTACATTATCAGAAAGTTACGTTCAATTGCTGACAGTGAATTTTTTGTCATAAAATTATAACTATGCAATTCGTTAATTTTTGAACCTTAACATTTATTCACGAAATGTTTGTAGCCAAGGGCCTATATATTTTTTTTTGCAGCCGTTTGAGAATAATTTTTTAATGAAAGTTTAACATCCTTACATTGTTGTTTTCGTTCATGATCAACAAAATTTGCTGTGAGCGATGTGTATTGAAAGTTGTATTCCATACAAGTATAAAGCGTGGGTTCTTTTCAGCAAGAAAAAAAATTACAGATAAATAATTTAGTTTCTTTTAAAAACTCGTATGCTGAACACAATGCAACGCATATGAATGAAGTCGTTGGTAAAAATCTCACTTCATATACGTATATCTGTAATGGTAACTATGCGAAAAAACCTCATTCTGAACATATTAACAGTCTTGAAAGGAATTCAGTACACACAAAAAATTTTTTTTAACGTCTCGGTGGATGGCGACAAACAACTTGGCATTAATTTCTGGAAATATCATACTCAAGGACATCGACATAACCACGGTCGCTATGTGTTTATCACCCCCTTATCTGGTTAGCACAATGTCTCTCCAGCTTCCCAGATAATGTTCAAATATTCATTTTTTTTATCTGTGGAGTGCCTTCGTAATAATAATCGTCTTCTTCAAATATTTTAGAATTAGCAATGGCGAAAAAAATAAAATATATTTTTTAGTGGTTATAAAAAAAACGAACTTTAATTATTCAACAGCAATGAAAAGTGAACAAAAATAATTTAATTTACACATATTTGCATAGAATTACTAAATTATTTTATGATATATATTAATATATGTTGTGTTTGTTGACCACCTGGTACACCATTTTTGAGGATTGAAATTATGCACACACGACGGGCAAGGTGATCTCATAAGTCTACAATTCTTCCTTAACCCTTTCAGAACCACTTTAATTTACGGTTGCAGGTGTTGCAAAACCAATTTTTATGATGCGTGCTGTACTGAAGTCGACGTAACAAATGTTTCGCTGTCACAGCCAACGAAATTCTGGCTTTGTGTTCGGCTGTAGTAATATGAATCAATTATGACCTAGACCAGTAAGACAGTTTGCGTATGATTTACGTATAGGTATGGACATTTGTCATTGAGCCTTGCAGTGTGCAGTAAGACAAAAAATTACGTTCACGTACGTAATGCACACNTAGGTATGGACATTTGTCATTGAGCCTTGCAGTGTGCAGTAAGACAAAAAATTACGTTCACGTACGTAATGCACACCATTGTGCCCACTGGGTTTGAATGGGGTCAAACAATACAAGTTACGTTGTTACTGAAATTAATAATTCTCGATTTTGGTCACGATTGATAGTAAAAAAGTCGTCGGTAAAAGAAATGAAATCTCTTTAATCGCAAATCACAAAATTGCGAACTAAACAATTCGAACATGGCGTTTGAATTTTGTCCCATTTATAAAAGGCGTGGAATTCAACGGCATTCTACTCTTTAATACGTTTTTATACGAGACGATTTAAAAGTAGCCCTCCAAAAAAATGTATTTCACGGAAAGGTAAAGGAATTTATATTCTAAGGGCACAGAATGTTGTAAATGAACAGAATCCAAAAATTTTGTGAAGTTAACTTCAGTTGTCCCTGTAAGCACCTGCAGTGCCAATGAAAACTTTTGTTGAATGCTCCGGTTTGTTTCTACTGTCTTCCGGCTGTATATTTTTCCACAAAATTTGAAAACCAACATTAACAATATCAATGCTTCGATGAAGTTATACAGTGTAATTTTTAGAAACCTTAAAACTTCAACACATTTATATACGGACAGGCCAATTCTTACTTTAACTTGTAACAAAATCGTACCTTTACATATATCTTTATATATATATGTGTGTGTTTATTTGTATGTATTTCAAGAACCGATGTTATAAATACCGCACTTTTAACGATGAGTTACGGAAAAAAATTAAGTATTATAATTGAAGTACCAAAATGACTGGAATAGGGCACTCAAAGTTTACGTTAAAAAAATTTAACCTCACNAATTAAGTATTATAATTGAAGTACCAAAATGACTGGAATAGGGCACTCAAAGTTTACGTTAAAAAAATTTAACCTCACATCTCAGCAGAGAAGACTGACCGTTTAGCATGGCGGTGCTTGTAAAACTGGTTCACTGAAACTATCTCTAACGAGTTGTTTGATAACTTGGGATACGTCTTACGAATGTTTTTCATAAGCCATTCGCCTGGTCTACACACACACACATACACACACACGCACACACACATATATATATGTTGTATTAATTCTCTGGAAATTTATTCGTAGAAAAGGTGTAATACAAATCAAAGAATAAATTTAAATAACACCGTAAATAAACTTTAGTCTTTTATAAAACTGTTCGTGTCCTTGGAACTCTCGTTTCACGTATAGCAGCTTTAAACAGTTAAGATTAGTGCACCCACGCAAGCATTCAAATGTGACGTCATATGCTGCCACCAACATGTGTTCGTACACGGCCGACTTTAACTTGTGAGAAGGAACTTTGAACATTCCCATTCTACTGCGTCAGATCGAACGTCGAAAACGGCTAATATTTTTTTACAAACATGTTTTGGCTCGTACATTAAATTTCTAAAAATTCACGAAATTTACATTCATTTGTAGTTTTTCAATTTGTGCAAATAAAACATTCCTGTATTAAAAATGAATTATCTGTGTATTATATTTTTAAACATTGACATTTTAAAATATATAATGTGGAAATTTTTGCTAAATATTTAAGTGGGGAAAAAATAAATATTAATAAAAAAATTATTTAAAGGATTGGCTTGCGGGGACATACAGTACCGAAGATAGCGAGAAGGGACTCGTTACACAGACGTATACGGACTTTGAGCGGATGAAGGAAGCAGAAAAATCTCGCGCGGAGTAATTCTCCACAGAATGTGGACGTAACCTGTCACACGCGTTCTGCAAGGTGATCGAAATGGTGCCTTACTGGATTCAATACGAGTTTCCTGGTGGCTAGCTGCGTCCCCGATCTCCATTGCTTGATTAGCTGGTCTCTCGGATCGAACCAAAGATGATGGTTAGCGCAGTTTCGCTGGTATCCTCTCCAAGCCGATCCTGGTAGCTGCAACGTAGTTCCTGCGGGGAAAAACTCCCACTCAATTTATTAGCCTTTGGCCGTCCCCCCAATACATTACATTGTCATTTGTCATTGACAGAGTTTCGTTCATAAAATATTAATACTTTAATGGTATATGTATAATAATATTTTCTCATTTAATTGCCCTGCCTACCTAGAAATAAAATTGAATATATAAGTAGTTTTTTTATGCGCACGCATACATACACATGACGAAGGGGAGGCAGGCTGGGGTGGGGGATATGCGGAGCAATATAGGGAGGGGATGGGCATTCGCTTACAAGCTTTAGTTTGGGCGTCGATGCGCCATAGTTGTATTGGTGTTGAAGACTCCGCACTATGGGTACCTTCAGGAAATTAGCAGCCATCTTAGTAATGTCATCGATCGATTTCTGGTCCGAGAGTGACGAGGCTCTCTTAATTAGTGCAGGGGAAATATTTGACACGATGGGCGCTTCTGCATCTATCGCCTCAGAGCGATGCGATGCTGCACCACTGGAGACCATTATAGAATCCGGCGCTGCACCTATGGCGACAGTCGGCATCGCGACGGAGACGCCCTTCCGGGACACCCAGACAACACCCTTCCGGAGCACCGAGAAGCCACCCTTCCAGGGCTTCCACACACCCCCTTCTAGAGCTCCCAGACGCTCCCCTTTAGCGGCTTCCAGACGGGTGGGTCGGCCACATGCGAAAAAATAACAGAGTGTTCCTTGCTGCTGGAAACTGGCATCACACCACAGTTGAAAAATGGATCCTACGAAATGACTCTTTTATATGTGCAAACAACTGGGACTCTTTCTTCCAACGAAGTGACGGACTCATCCATGTTAGTACTGTACTCTCCAGTCTCTGATATTGCTTACACAAATGCTGAATTATTTTTCTCTATGTAAGAAACATATTTTTTTCTTTCTTTGGTATAAATATTGATTGTGTTTACTTTTCTTTTTGAGAAGGGTGAAGCACATGCAATATTTTTTTCGCTCTTTTAAATATGTTTATTGTGGTTGCTTTTTCCTTGGAGGAGTGACAAGTATGTGGAATATTTTTTTCTCTCTCTTTTAAATATTTTTATTGTGCTTGATTTTCTCTTGGAGAGGGAAGAATTATGTGTAATATTTCCCAAAAGTGCCCCATATTAGATAATTATAATTATGCTTGTATTATTTACCTAAAATGTAAAAAAAATGTTTAAAATTTTTTTTGCGCATTATTGGTTTTTTGTTGTTTTACTATTACAAAAATGAACTTGTGTGAAATATTTAGCAAATAACAATTTAAAGAAGAGTATTGAATTTAAAAATGTGCACGGCACAGACACAGTGTGGTATGAATGGCACCGCTACTGACCTACATTAACTACCTCTCGAGTGTGACGACGTAAGAGGATTATGCGGACGGAGGAGATGTGATCGCTTGGCGACCTTTATTCTGACACGTCGAACAAGGATGCCGCCAGCTTCCGTCTGTCTCTCTCTCCTCTGTATCGCCTGCATGTGGCACGAATGCCATGTCGTTGTAAAAAGTATTTCAATACGAATGAAAATATTATACAAATATTTGTAACAAAAATTTATTTTACATCATACATACATACATNAAGTATTTCAATACGAATGAAAATATTATACAAATATTTGTAACAAAAATTTATTTTACATCATACATACATACATACATCATATTTCCAAAAAACTTGTAGGAAAACATACATCAATATAATAATACATCGTATTTTCACACCAAATTAAAGGAAATATTTAGCAATATTTACATATGTAAAATATTTACAAAACACCCGGGAGAAAATATTTTACATGTTAAATATATTTACAGAAAAAAGTGCTAAATATTAATAAACAAATAAAAAANTTAAATATATTTACAGAAAAAAGTGCTAAATATTAATAAACAAATAAAAAATGAGATAGTTAAACACATCGACATTTATTTGTACATAATAATGAATTTTTTTACACATGGAATAAAAACCTACTTTTTCATTCAAAAATTTTTATATCACGTACGTCAATATTTTTTTTTACACTCTAGGACTTGTGTGTTTCTTCAAATAAAAATTAACAGGAGAATAAGAAGCTTTAATCACCTGGGTTTTTCTGAATATAGAGAAAAGCTCATGTGCACAAGCACAGTTGAGCACCTCTGGCCATGGGTCTGATGGCGTTGTAACCTCCAAACTTTGTCAAGCGCCATCACATCGCTNCTGGCACAGTTGAGCACCTCTGGCCATGGGTCTGATGGCGTTGTAACCTCCAAACTTTGTCAAGCGCCATCACATCGCTCACAGCATACCTTACAAAGTTATTCATTTTAATTTCATGATTAAATTCGTAATTTTCCCTGTCGTACTAGCTTGAACGTCGTTCGCCCACAATTTATTTTTTTCATAACTACGATGTTTGTGGGAAATTATGTTTGTGGACGGCACAAATGAACTGCACACTCGTCACTGTCACAATCTTGCATTGATAATTCAAGAGTCTTACCATCGAAGACACTTCCTTCAAAGACGAAATGAACATTTTCATCACACCACTCCACAGTTATGGTAACAGCCGGCTGGTCCATGTAGGTTACGCCGTGCAGTTGAGGGTATGTATTTGCGTTTTTTTCTTCTCGGGAATGATCTTATCACCAGGATGCGCTCCACCATTGCGAGAAGACTTGATGGAAGGTCTCAGCCTCGAGCCTGGGTAAACTTCGCATGCAAAAGGCGTGCAGTTGGAGGCCCAGTCCAGGAAACCGCCCCTTTTCACAACGTGGTAATGAATCTCACATTTCCCCTGCCAGTTGCACACAAAATTATTTTTAATTTTTCGGAATAGTTCGTACAATACAATTTCTTACATTCTTGTATTGCTTATGTGGACATCATAATTTTATTTTACCAACTCCTCTAGCGAACAAGGAAGCCTAAAATCAGTACACAAATTGTAAACGTAACAGTTTTTATATTCGCACATTAATGTGCCCCACACATAACAACATTTGAAATCATCATATCAGCAGAGCCAGTGAATTAAACCATCACAAAATTTAATTTGCACAACGCCTTGAGCATCTCGAAGACTTACGTGTCGGTACCCACAATTCAGTTCACTGTACTTGCTCACGTCTTCTGACCTGAATGGAGAAAATTCGGCGACGTTCACTTCCATTTCTTCTTCGATATCACTGTATTCAAATTCGGAGCTGATGGGGCTCTCGGTGAAGCTGGGAGACAATAAGCTGTAGGACGTTCGGGCCGATGGGAACTGATACGAGTTGCCTGATGATTTGTGGGTTCGTACTAGTAGACGACATGGACGAAGCTGCTCCTCGTCCCAGTATCGGGTGGACGAGCTGAAGAATATTATCTCCATTTTATTCTGCGATGCTGATGGCATTATTTTCTTCTTCACTTGACAACATAACTATCGTAAATTTAACTGGAGTTTGTAACCCAGCAAGTCTCAAAATTGTCACTGGGTTTTCCTCTTGAAATAGAGAAAAAGGGACGACTGCGATAAAATTACTTCTTTTCCGAGGGGGCTCGGGGCGCGCCTCATAAAGAGTTTAGGAAAAACATAGTCCACTTGCGACTATAGTAGGTCGCTGATTGGGCGGAACGAAGGTTTCCGAAAATGAACGATTAATAAGTCAGTGAGAGAGATTGTCATGTGACATGATTAGCCAATGTGAAAAATAGGTAGGGGTGGAGTACTTGGTGGAGCAATTAAATATATTGGAAGGGGATCGAACGAAGGTGAGCAATTAGGGAAAGAGAAACATTGGAGGCCAGCTGACTAACTAACGAATGAGAATCATTAGTGTGAGTGGAGTGAATGCATATAATTGGTCGAACGAATGTGAGTAATTAGCCATTGGGAATCACTGGTGGGGGTGAGTAATTAACCAATGAGAATCATGGGTGGTAGTCGAGCGAATATGAGTAATTTGGTAATTAAGTATATTAGAAGGGAGTGGAGGGGATTGAACGAAGGTGAGTAATTAGCCAATGAGAATAATTTGTGGGGGTGGAGGCCTACCAACTAATTTGTCGAGCGAAGGTGAATAATTGGTGGTGGGGTTGGGATAATTGGGATATTAAATATATTGGAAAGGGGAGTGGTGGGGTTAGTCATCTGCTGGACGTGGTGCTGGGAGGGGACCACCGGAAATGTAAGTTTTTAAAATACGTTTTTTAAATAACTTTTAATAAATTTAAATAATAATTTTTTAATAACAATATTTTATAATAATGCATTTTTTATATTTTTGATATTTGTTAAATAATTCTTTGTTTTTTATTTTTATAAATTTTGTGGGATTTTGTAATTTTTCTACATTTTTTTGGAATTTTTTGGTTTCAAGGTTATACAAGGTCACCCGTGTCAATATCAAATGTCAAGGTACCCAACATCCAATATGACGGACAAGATGACTGTCGGGGGACAGGAATGACAGAGCATGAACAGCTCCGTGATTTGATGCCAGATGCCGATGCCCCCGAATTCTATATTTTCTTCTACTCCAAACAAACTTTTTTTGATTCAACAACACCTTTTCCTCAGTGTACACGACTATGGGTTGTTCACGGTAAAATTAACACTATTGAAAGCCCTGCTTAAGATCTACTTGTAAGCACATTTTGTATCCTTCCACCATTTGCAAAATCAACATTGCCGTGGATGTGATTACTTTACTCACGCGTCAGTAAAGGGAAAATGTAAAATTATTATAAATGTAGATATTTGTACAAATTTTAGTATCTATGCACTTATATGAATTGAAAAAAATCAGAAAAAAAAATTAATCATTGTAGTATTGACAAATGTTTACCGAACACTTTTAATTCAACGTTGTGGCATGGAGCTACTTTTCCTCCGTTGTTGCCAACTTTACTGGGCGCATGCTATTACGTGTGCTCTTTAATAATACACGCAGGTAAGGACAGTGACAATTTCCAAGGGTTGATTTTAAAAGTGTTCACTTTACCGCGAACAACATCTACGCAAGCTGCGATATTCAAATTCGAGCAAGTTGCTACCTGGGCAATTCTCACCCTCTTCCAGAGGAAATATTTCACCGGTGTCTCGGTCAGGGCTTGAACACGCTCGCGGTTACGTCCATCTGCATATTGATGAGGGGGCACGGTTGCGGGATCGAGGGGGTCCTCGATCCGAACGGGGCAACGCTGTTATTGAAAGTCCCGGTCCTAAGTGACGACGTGCCTTGGCGAGTGTCCAGGCTCGATAAGACCCTCCTGCCTCCGCCGACAGCCAGCCGCGATGTTTACAAGCTCTCCTCGCGAAGCCGCTGGACCAGGAGAATGTGACTGTAAAGGCTGTTCGCGATAAAATGAGCATTTTTGAAATCAACCTTAGAAACACGTCACTTCCCTTACCTGTATTTATTTTAACAGACGCACTGAGTGGCAGGCACCCTGTAAATTTGGTAACGACGGAGTGAAAGTAGTCCCATTTCTCAACGATGAAATAAAATGTGTTAGGTCAAACATTTTTGAAAACTGATTTCCGTTTTTTTTTTCAATGCACCTAAGTGTAAAAATGAGGAGATTTGTAAAATATTTACTTTTATAATAATTTAACAGTTTCACCTGACTGATGCAGGAACAAAGTGAACAGAAACCAGACAGTGTTAATATTGTATACAGCGGAAGAATACATATTAGACATGCAAAAAAGGATCTCAAGCAGGGCTTTCAAAAGTGCTCGGTTTACCGTGAACAGTCCGTAGTCTATTAGCAGTTTTTTTCACATTTTGTGAATCAAACCTTTGAAAAATCACCCCATGCATGATGGTTTTTTCCCTAAATATATCAAGTATCACAAG
The DNA here is from genome assembly GCA_002778355.1 of Clitarchus hookeri. Lineage (NCBI taxonomy): Eukaryota > Metazoa > Arthropoda > Insecta > Phasmatodea > Phasmatidae > Clitarchus > Clitarchus hookeri. Next base: position 15,047 of record NQII01007146.1, on the reverse strand, counting down.
CTTTCTATACTTGCGTTACCATAAAAGTACCTTGCTTGGCTGAACCTAACTTTTGATTACATTTTTTGTATAAATTGTAATATTTAATTTGTCACAAATATGAAGAAGTAAGAGAGAAAAAAGGTGTGCTGGTAACGCCTAGTAAGAAATGGTTATTATGCAAAATAGCATTACACTGAGCGCGCTCGAATATTGTGCGTAACCCCTCTGGTGTAATCTTCTAAATTTTGTCGAGCTTTGTTTGCATGAGGCGGAGGAATTTCTTGGATGTAGAAATTTTAACGGGGTTTCAGAAAACTTAGAAGTAACCATAAACTGACTACAGCTCCTAGTTCCACCGTTTCGTATCACCGGCTGATGGAAGATTTCGATTTTGATGTCTGACTAGGTGAAACTATATAACTACTATATATAGCCCATTTACGGTTACTTCCAACTTTTCTGTAGCCCAGTCAGAGTTGTACTTTCAGACTATTAATCTGCCTCTCACAAACAAAGTTTAACCTAGTTTCTAAAATCACCCTAAAAGGATAACTCACCGCATTCGTGCGCACTCAGTTTAATAATATTTTGCATAAGACTTATCTATTAGCGGGATTTAAATATCAACACAAATTTTTTCTGTCTGAATTTGTTTATATTTGGTATAAATTACATACTATAAATTATAAATAGAATAAACATAAGTGAAATTTAAGTTTAACCAAAAGTAAGATACAGTTGTGTTAACAGAAGTGTAATACGCTTGAGATACATTAAATATTTAGGAAACAACCATCATGCTTGAGGTGATTTTGCAAAAGTTTGATTTAAAAAGTGTGAAGAAACCGTGAATAGACCACTACAATTTCACGTTATAATTCAGTACCAATGTAGAGTGCATTCAAATATATTTTAGTTTAATGCTTTTCGTAGCTCCGCCCATCTGACACGGCCTGCAGAAATAAAAGTACACATTCATCACTCTGGTAGCTACATTCCGTGTGGCCGGTTTGACCAGGAAAACGAGTTCTGTCCTCGGCGGCAGCCAATGAACAAGTGACTTCTGCAGTGGGTCGAAAGAAAGACGTGACATGACGTGACACAGTTATGACTAGATTAATATATATAACTATATATATATATATATAACTAGATTAATATATAACTAGATTTGTACTGAGGGAATTTTCAATGTAACTAGCAACACTTCGCTCGCAAACACATTAAAAAATTCTTCTATAAATTAATATGTAATGAAATTCGGGTATGTGTGCTAATTTAGTCATAATGCGCTGTAGTAAGTTAATATTTCCACAGGCTAACTTGAATCGTAAAAAAGTAAACACAACTCATAAAAATAAACTGTTATAGAAAGATAACATGCTAATTTGGAAAATTCAATGTAGGCCTAAGATGTGAGTGGACCAAAGTTCAGTTAAATTTTTTATAGCACGTGAATACAACATACACGCCCAGTATGAAAATTCGCCGATGGGCGGCAGGAAAGCCACACGTTACTGCCTTTCCTGATTTTTAATCATGTATGTAGATACGTGTTGACAAATGCAACAAAATGTTACTAAGTTCAACTTCAAAGTATGTGCAATAGTGTAAATCTTAATTTGGACTGCCGTGTAGATGTGTTTTCTAGCAAATGTTGCCATCAAAATAATATTTGTCTTGGTTCTATGGCAGTATTAGACTAAGGAACGCTTAGTTTTGAGAATAGTTCTGGAAAAGTAATGGTACCTCCTTTAATGTGATATTACGCGATATATAGGATGATTCTAAAATCATGGGACAAACATTGAGGGGTGGTAGAGCTCAATGAAACAAGCAATTATTGTATAGAAACATATGGGCGGGAGTGACGCGTTGAGGCACAAACACAAAAGTAACACATGAAATGCAACACAGTGTTTATTTACAACGTCGCCGCTAAATGCCGTTTTTACAGCAATGTTTACAATAATTGCCCAAAATCGCTACCACCGACAGTAATGCAAGCTTGGTAGCGTCGGTGGAGTGATGCTGATGCTGATGCAGAAGGTCACTGGCGCACCGTTTGACTGCCTTCAACTATCGCCACCATTGTCAGCCAATCACGCCATATGCAGAGGTCGCCAAGCATGCGTGACTGTTGGTGGATGCATTTCCAGCAACTGTTTTAACATTTTCTGTACGGAATCACTCGTTAAGTATGCTGCTAATGAACATTNGTTGGTGGATGCATTTCCAACAACGGTTTTAAAATTTTCTGTACGGAATCACTCGTTACGTATGCTGCTAATAAACATTTTATGTATCCGTTAATGTGTTATGTTTTTGTGTTTGTTCCTCAACGCGTCACTTCAGTCCATAGATTCCTATACAATAATTGTTTGTTTTAGTGAGCTCTACCACCCATCAATGTTTTTCCCATGATTTTAGAATCATCCTGTAGTTCAATCACGGTTACTTCCAAATTCTCTGAAGCTCTGATTAAGTTCTACTCCCGGGATATTCCTCCACGTCATTCCAACAGACCTTAGTAAATTCTAGAAAATGACACCAAAGGGACAACGCACTGAATTAGTCTACACTCAGTTTAATAATATTTTGCATAAGCGCTATTTCTTAATAGGCATTACCAACGAGCCTATTTCCTTATGTACTTATTCATTACGATAAATTAAAGCTTTATATATGATATCTAAGCAAAAATTTATTTTAACAAAAATATTATATTTTATGTTAATACAATTATAAAAAGCTTGTGTTACATGATATATCTAGGATACAACCAAGCATACAATACATGGTGCGTCTTTTCAATGGTCCGAGGCAAAAAGTGTGAAGAAACCTAGAAATACATTTTTACTGTTAGTGAGAATTATAGAAGTCTATGAGATAATAAATAATAATATTAAACATTTCGAAACTAAACTTTCACTATTCATTCAGTGCAATGTCTCAAATCACGAAGTAATAACGACCAGCACGTTTCAGATTATATATTACAATTCCCGAGATATAAATGCCGGATATTTGTTTCAGTGACATGTTTTGCATGCATTTCTGCAACTCAAGCTATTGCTGTTTTNCCCCCTGGGTCGTAAAACACGTGGCCGCTGCTCCTGTGATCCGCACGTGGCCCGGCGGGCCCAGCGTCGCCCCTTGATTCTGGCATGGAAGATTATTGTTCCGTTCTGCACGTGCGGGAATACTTGGGTGGCCTCTTGGTTCGGCGCACGTGTTCCTTCCGCTGTCCCCGGATATCGTGTGGCTATTATTCCCGCTCGCTCGCCAAAAGCTCTCATTGTTTATTGCGGTAGCCAGCCTGGGACAGACGCAGCCGATGGTGCGAACGCTGCAAACGCTGAAAACGCAGATGTGCCCGCGCACGTGTGTCTTCCGTTGCCTCCGGATATCGTCTGCACATGCAGGAACATTTGGTAGCACGCCTTGCGGCTGCGAGGCGCGGCTGCACCTTCCTGGCGTCATTCTTCCAGCACGTCCGCAAAACCCTTAGTATTTATTGCGGTCGTCCGCCTGTGAGTTTCGCCAGAGCGTGTCTTCTGACGAATAAACTGTCTTTAGGGACGCGGGAAGCGTCAAAACTGAATAAACATAAGTAAAATTTAAGTTTAACCAAAAGTAAGATACTGTTGTGTTAACAGAAGTGTAATACGCTTGTGATACATTAAATATTTAGGAAACAACGAAATATGTCATGCTTGGGGTGATTTTTCAAAAGTTTGATTTAAAAAGTGTGAAGAAACCGTGAATAGACCACTACAATTTCACGTTATAATTCAGTACCAATGTAGAGTGCATTCAAATATATTTTAGTTTCATGCTTTTCGTAGCTCCGCCCATCTGACACGGCCTGCAGAAATAAAAGTACACATTCATCACTCTGATAGCTACATTCCGTGTGGCCGGTTTGACCAGGAAAACGAGTTCTGTCCTCGGCGGCAGCCAATGAACAAGTGACTTCTGCAGTGGGTCGAAAGAAAGACGTGACATGACGTGACACAGTTATGACGGCCACGTCTTATTAATGGCTTCAGTAAGTCGTCGCATATTAAGATATTAACTATATAATTTATAACTAGATTTGTACTGAGGGAATTTTCAATGTAACTAGCAACACTTCGCTGGCAAACACATTAAGACATTCTTCTATATATTAATATGTAATTAAATTAGGGTATGTGTGCTAATTTATTCATAATGCACTGTAGTAAGTTAATATTTTCACAGGCGAACTGGAATCGTAAAAAAGTAAACACAACTCATAAAATAAACTGTTCTAAAAAGAAAACATGCTAATTTGGAAAAATTCAATGTGGGCCTAAGATGTGAGTGCACCAAAGTTCAGTTAAATTTTTTATAGCACGTGAATACAATATACACGCCCAGTCTGGAAATTCGCCGATGGGCGGCAGGAAAGCCACACGTTACTGCATTTCCTGATTTTTAATCATGTATGTAGATACGTGTTGACAAATGCAACAAAATGTTACTAAGTTCAACTTCAAAGNATTTCCTGATTTTTAATCATGTATGTAGATACGTGTTGACAAATGCAACAAAATGTTACTAAGTTCAACTTCAAAGAGTGTGCAAAAGTGTAAATCTTCATTTGTACTGCCGTGTAGATGTGTTTTCTAGCAAATGTTGCAATCAAAATAATATTTGTCTTGGTTCTATGACAGTATTTGAATAAGGAACGCTTAGTTTGCTTAGTTTTGATGTGATATTACGTGATATACAGGATGATTCTAAAATCATGGGACAAACATCGAGGGGTGGTAGAGCTCACTAAAACAAGCAATTATTGTATAGGAACATATGGGCGGGAGTGACGCGTTGAGGCACAAACACAAAAGTAACACATGAAATGCAACACAGTGTTTATTTACAACGTCGCCGCTAAATGCCTTTTTTACAGCAATGTTTACAATAATTGCTCAAAATTACTACCACCGACAGTAATGCAAGCTTGGTAGCGTCGGTGGAGTGATGTTGATTCTGATGCAGCATGTCACTGGCGCACCGTATGACTGCCCTCAACTATCGCCACCATTGTCAGCCAATCATGCCACACGTAGAGGTCGCCAAGCATGCGTGACTGTTGGTGTATGCATTTCCAGCAACGGTTTTAACATTTTCTGTACGGAATCACTCGTTACGTATGCTGCTAATGAACATTTTATGTATCCGTTAATGTGTTATGTTTTTGTGTTTGTTCCTCAACGCGTCACTTCAGCCCATAGATTCCTATACAATAATTGTTTGTTTTAGTGAGCTCTACCACCCATCAATGTTTGTCCCATGATTTTAGAATCATCCTGTAGTTCAATCACGGTTACTTCCAAATTCTCTGAAGCTCTGATTAAGTTCTACTCCCGGGATATTCCTCCACGTCATTCCAACAGACCTTAGTAAATTCTAGAAAATGACACCAAAGGGACAACGCACTGAATTAGTCTACACTCAGTTTAATAATATTTTGCATAAGCGCTATTTCTTAATAGGCATTACCAACGAGCCAATTTCCCTATGTACTTATTCATTACGATAAATTAAAGCTTTATATATGATATCTAAGCAAAAATTTATTTTAACAAAAATATTATATTTTATGTTAATACAATTATAAAAATCTTGTGTTACATGATATATCTAGGATACAACCAAGCATACAATACATGGTGCGTCTTTTCAATGGTCCGAGGCGAAAAGTGTGAAGAAACCTAGAAATACATTTTTACTGTTAGTGAGAATTATAGAAGTCTATGAGATAATAAATAATAATATTAAACATTTCAAAACTAAACTTTCACTATTCATCTAGTTCAATGTCTCGAATAACGAAGTAATAACGACCAGCACGTTTCCGATGTTATTTCGCAAAAGCCTCACAGATTATATATTACAATTCCTGAGATATAAATGCCGGATATTTGTTTCAGTGACATGTTTTGCATGCATTTCTGCAACTCAAGCTATTGCTGTTTTNTGAGATATAAATGCCGGATATTTGTTTCAGTGACATGTTTTGCATGCATTTCTGCAACTCAAGCTATTGCTGTTTTATTAAATGCCGAAATAAGAATGTAAAATTAGTTTTTCAAATTCGGTTTCGTTATTCCTCTTTTATGTCACTTTGTTGATGTAAGACTTCAGTTTACAAAATTACAAATAATTTGAATTTTCCTATTGATTTGAACCACAATACCACATAAATTACTTTCGTTTTCTTGTGAATACTGTCCCACATGAACTTTACAGCGCATGTCAATTTAAAACATAACATTAAGGAAAGAAAGAGTTATTTCCTGCTGTTTTACAGACTTTTTCTTTACTCTAGCATTAACTTCGCGTCACGTATCGGCTCTTTCGTGGCATGGAAATCAATTATGCGCCCAACAAAAGTCCTTGATGTGTCGTTTGTTATATGAACACACTGAAAAGCGCTTTAGGATTTAAAAACCGCGCGCAGAATACACAATGTGTTTTTTTTAAACATGACGCACGTGACACGTCTCAATGAATGATGTTCGAAATATTCAACTGCCAGCTCCAAGTTCAAACTGTAGATTGATATCAGCAGATGAAATACGGCAGCTTCGCGATTCCGAGCAACGAATACCTTTTTTTTTTTCCCCTCAAAAAAGTTGCACGGACGCGAGATAAATTTTAAAATGTGAAATAGTTAGCTGTTTTACCTTTAACATAGCTTTCAGGGCGTTTACCCAAACAAATGCATTTCCTATGCTATGCGTTGTACGAAATATTAATTGGTGTTATCACTAATCAATTAAGGTCATATTACATTTCAATGTATTCACGTGTGTAAAAATGCAACATTAGTTTCGCGCGAGTAGATAGTGATAGTTGGAAAAAGAGGATAAGATTCTTAAATTTACTCCCTTAAACTATTTAAAAATAACACAGACAATGTTTTGAAAAGAAAATAAGTACTTACAAACTTTTGAAGTATTCGTGAAAACAAAATTAAAATATTTCTTAGCCTATTGGATGGTTGACTTTTGATTATCACTCAAACAGTGTGTGTACTAACACACACACATACATAAATAAATAAATATACATACAAGAATAAAGCTATCACTATAAAACTTGCTACAACATATATTTATATTTGCAGAAAATATTTTCCCTGTAAAAAACTATGTCCAAAACCACTGACACAGAAAAACGCATTTCAACTGGAGAGTAAAACGTAAGCAATCGAGAAATGCAACATGTTTATTTTTGCGCAACATTTTTGTGATCAATTGCCTTTATCGGGATACGTCTATCTGAGTTTTTAAATTTAAAATACGTTAAAAATTGCGCTTTCACTTTCATGTTAGGGAAACTCACTACAGGTTAATCTGTGAGCCGACCCACGCACGCAGAGGCAGCTTCATTGTCGAGGAGTGTCCTCTTTCCAGAAATAATATATTGCAGAACTTTCTGGACACACCAACACCATTGTAAAACTGTCTAGACACAACCACATTATACAGGTTGAGTATAAAAGAATACCTCAATTTTAAAGGTTTATAATATCAAAACCAAACAACCTACAACCTTGATTGACCAATCAAATGAACCGCACAACCATGAATTTTGTTAACAATGCATTCAGTAAATGCTCAATGTGACCACCATGAGCGGCCCAAACGACATCTACGTGATAATCGAACTCGTTCCACAATCTTGTCAGCATGTCACAGGGTATACTGCAAGTGTCATAAGTCTCAACACCTATCACCTTACTAGAGCCACCTTAAGGGGTTAGAGAGCAAGAGAGTGAAATCACCTTTGTTCGTAAGGCCAAGAAAAAAAAAAGGAAACACAACTTATTAACAATGAGTATCTATTATAAGAGAAAATAAAAATGACAATTCTCAAAAGTAAACAACTATCAACCATACATAGGCTTAAATAAATTTTGTATAACAATTAAAAAAAAAAAATTTAGTAACTAAACGGAAAAGTAATATTTTCTTTGTAACTTTTCTTAAGTTCATGGATTCCTTGCAGGGTTTCCAAGATTCTCAGTTAACCATGGAAATACATTAGTATTTAAAACTCTATATCTGATATTAACTGATATTCACAATATGTATTATACAAAACCAGCGAAACCAGAATAAATAATAAAATAGAGACTCGCAGGTCTCTTTAAAGGAGATGATTGATTATTTAATAAAAAAAAAAAAAAACAGAATGGAAATAGTTTTAAGACTCGAATTATTTATATGAAATCATTCCGCCAGAGGTTAGGTAATTTCGTTTGCCAGATAAAACATATCATGATAACATCATCATCAAGATTTCTCTTCGAATGCCTACAGTGATTATCTTCTCTCAAGTACAGCACAATTAATTTAAAAGTGTTAGTCTGAAAAGTTGAAAAGATAAGGGAAGAAAATAAAACGTAATACGAGAGAAAAAAAACATTAACAAACCAAAAACGTGATCCACGTGTGGTATGCTGCAACAACAAATTAATACGTGTCTAGTACCATCATTAAAACCAAAGAAAAAAAGAATAAATACAATTTTATTATTATCAACATTTATTAGCTAAACGCGACGGTAATAACGTCATAGACCTTCACAGCTATTTGTGACAGAAAATCAACCTTACCATAACAATAGCAATTTACAACTTGAATGTTTATAATTACCTAAGATCTAGCATCTCTGACAGCCATTTGTCGACAGGTTTCTCTCTCGGCTACTCTTCTCTAACTACTCATACAGCTATTTCATGGGCAACTCGTTATAGGGATGGGAGCCACTATCTCCGAGATCAGAAAAAAAGTGGCCCCGATCAATCAAAAGAAAAAAAAAATACTTATCCCATCATGTGTAATTTGGGCTGTCTCCTCCGAACTGCTCCGCCATCCGTTCTCTCTGCTTCACAAAGCACAACCACAACGCGTAACGCCACATCGCGTTACTAACCCCGCACCACACGACTCCAGCCAATCAGGACGGACAACGCGCCATTAGCAACAGCCGGTAGGCACACGCTCATCTCCTCCTCGCGCCTCCCTTCCTCTCAGCCGCCTATCACAATCCCGCTGCCTACAGCACCTCAACTCCTTCCTTGCCCCTGGTAGTGCCCAGGAAAGCATGGCAACCACAGCAAACGTCCCCACCAGTTAGATTCCGGAAATAACGAAGCAAACAATCGAAACTTCAAGAAAAGAAAATTCAGAAGTTGGAAAAAAAAAAAGGGCAGCGGCGGAAAGAAATGTGCGTCTTTGAGCAGTAAGCAGAAAAATGACAAATAAAATGCTGTGGTTTAACCTCCGCTCAAACCGGCTACCAACACCTCAAACGCAACGCTTCTCGAATATTCTTAATACACACCAAGCATAAATGAAGTTATCTCCAAAAAAAAAAAACCAACACATCTGTTGAAAAGTTAATAAAATATCAATATCATAACAAATAATATTGTTAATGCCTCGTAAAAAAGAAACTTCGAAATGATAGTTAAATATGAACAAAAAACAAAATTCTTAATTATACCAAAAATAAAATATTGTTACGAAATTTTAGCCATGTCATATTTTCCGGCCTGTAGTGATTTATGGGTTGCCACCAATGACTTCATATCCAATTTGCTAAATCGAAAAAACCTATAGATGTACATTTTATAGCTTATATCTGACAACCAGCATAAAAGGTTTTAAATAACATAGTTCTTTCATTACCTATCGGAATGTGAGGGCCACCAAATCCTTATGGTTCTCCATAACCGACAGGCTAGTCAACCAACTGTTCACTCCTACGAAAATTTCTCTCAATTACATGGAATTTTCTGTAAAATCTTACATTATTTTATCACTGGACAAACTTATTGAATAAAATCACGTTTAATTTCAACTCCTTCTTTAACAAAACAAGGACTAAAATTTCATTAAAATTTATCAGACATCAACCTCAAAACTGACATGTTCACAAGTAACTACCACAAAATGTTTAAAAGGCACCCCCATTTCGAACTACTTTATGTTATAGTATGTATTGTAAAATCGCCGAAATGGTTATGGCGATCATATTCAGGAACTGTCTACATACGGCTTCTTTGCCAACACAGTTCTATAAGCGACAAACAGAGTTAGGTGGACCAACTTGGCAACTCGCGCGCAGGCCATCTGGATGGATCTGCATCATCTGGGATGATGCACATACAATAATGGACATAGAGGCAGACCAACATGTTTTGGGGTCTCCAAGACTGCACACACCATGGCCAGCCACCGCACGATGGGCCGCTCGTCTTGGTTCTTCATTAACTGTAACCATACAGTGACCAAGTTTCCAGTACGACAAAAGACGATGGCAAGGGTATTCCTTTTATCTTTTTGTTTAACAGCAGAATAAAGTACATATACATGAATCCTGAAAACTTAAAAGATTATCGAAAAACACCATTTAACTTCTTGTTGGCTTAGTGAGAAGCAGGGTACCAACTATTCAGAAGAAAAAAACTTAACACACGCACTCTTTTGTATAAATTAAACAGGAAAACCCACCGATAATTTGAAATTTATTCTACCTGATACTTCTACTATGCCTCAAATGCAAGAGAAAAAAAAACAATTAACATTTCTGGCAACACGAAAGTTGTTTCTCTTTTCGGATGGACAATCCACTAGCCGGCATAAGGAAAGTTATAACTATTGAAGGTTTTTTTTTTTCACATGGACAAACACCATGGTGCAGCAATGAGTCCATCTTCTTCCGAATAACATCGGCTTCAACGGCCCGCCTCTCCAGGTTCAGTCATAAAAGGAAGACTGGAATGAGCCACGCTAACCATGGTTCGGACTACTTGGTCACAGTTGTACCACAGTCCCAACGGAGTCATCTTCTTCCACCGAAGTAAACTGGACATGGGGGTCGAGCAATGGTGTCGTCTAGCTGTCCACTCATAGCAGTGTGGGAGTTCCGAGAAACACGAGTGATCCTGCGCTCAGGAGACATTCAGAACACCTTACACAAAGGCTACAGTGCAGCAACCTCCAAATATGGCAAAACGATGTGAAACTGCAGGCGACCTTTTCCGCAGCAGGGTAGGGCACCCATCACTCTCGACGCCCTCATATATAAATAAAAGGTAGTCTTCTCTTTGTGCCATAAATTGTCCGCAATTTGATTTTTATTTAACTCAACTTGAGAACTAGGTCTGATCACTTGTAAAGTCTGTAGTTCACCACGAAGGCCACAGTCTTGCAGAAACCCAAACACACACAAAAAAAATTCTTTCTAACTTGCCTACCATATCCATTTTTTTTCCATACAATTCCTTGAGTGGAGAGAAGAAAAGTTGTCTGATGTTTCCCACCCATCTTATCATTTCAACGTGAACCCCAACAAAATATATCTTAATGATACTATCAAAAACATTAAAATAATCTAAGCTTATTACTATACCTCAAGTTCTTATAGCTATCATATCAGTCAGTGGCACACCAAATTCTCCCCTCGACTTCGTCATCATAGGCTAGCAGTTTTATTCACATCTTACTTTATAGATGTTATACAAAAATGATTACCACGAAAACAAATTCTGCTTCAAAAAATGTGTTTTGAGTATCTAACGTTATAACTCCATTTATCATGTGGATGTACAAAATACACGTAAGTGGCTATTTAAAATTACGTCAAATACAAACATTTCAGGCTTAGAATTAATCATCAATTAACTGCAACTTTTGCAGCAATTATCTTCAGCCACCGCGGCCCCTGGCATGTTCAGAGAGGCTGTCGAAATGAGTCAGGTTTTCTCGGGGAACTACCCAGAATTTTGCCACCCCGAGCTAAACCCACTTAAGAAGTGTTCCCTTAAGGGAATCAACTCAGTGCATGGTGACTGAGATGAGGGTTGATTGATAAAAATAGTACTGCCTTTGCTCCCCACCTCGGTGTGGCCGGTTGGAGAAACTGCAATAACAGGGGTTCGTTTTCGTAAGTTACGGACATTTTATTAATATGTGTATATAGTAATTGTGATATTTATTGCATATTTGTAATTATCGAGGGAGGATTAAGTAAATTAAGGTTAGTATAAAGACAGCGATGAAGATCTTAATTTAAATAAAAGTTTTGTTAAAATAAAAAAAAAATAAAAAATAAAAAATTGCGTGTGTTGAAAGCAAGGGTGGATAATTGTATTTTCTAAATCATATTTTTAAACCTCCGTCTCTCACAAACCTGTCCAAGCCCAGTTGGATATACGACTCTATGCCATGTAGATTCGTGGCCTGCATTGCCTCCACAGGAAGATATGCTGCATTTTGAAACTTGTGTTGCGCGTCAATACGTTGTTGCTCTATCTCACTTTAATTAAACTGGTTGCTGTTTATTTATTTTTTTAAAAAAGCTTGACTTAAAAAAATAATGTTATTAGTAAAATAGTAGATGTTAATTATATTCCAGGTTTGGAGGAGTGTCCAATACGGGGAAAAAAATGTATCTTAAAGTCACTTAATCATGCTCTAAGTAGATATGAAATGCAGGTTCTGCCATTATATATAGGCAAGTCTTTTACGATGACAATAAATCCATATTTGTCTCCCCAGCACAAAAAACACAGGCTCTTGAAATCCGATAATGCGATGTCCATATTGACGTGGTCGTCATACACCTGTCGCAAATACGTATCGTCCATGCAAAACAGCACCAACACAACAGCCAAAGTATCAACGCCTCGCCCAGTTTCTTAAGGCTGTGGATGGCGTGAATATTTTCGCATCACTCGCCTGCGATGACATCACAAGCGGAGGTCGCGGTGGCCGCCATGTTATCGACATAATGGCCGAAGTTAATTTTTTTTTTAACAAAAATTACATTTTTCAAAAAAAAAAATAAATAAATGGGAAAATGAGAAAAGTGGATTTGAAGCTCCTCGAAGTAAGAGCCGGAAAATCCTGGGTCGATTAAGTGGATATGAGGCTCTTAGCAGAATGAGTCACTTAATTCTCAGAGTAGTAGATGAAAATTCGCGATTCCGGACCAGGTCCGGTGGACCAACATCCTGCATCTACCACATTTACATGCCCCTACCTCCAACTCACCCGCCCAACCTTAACCTTCTTCACCCTCAAATTACTCCCTCCTCAATCCACCACCCCCTGGAAATCATTATAAAAAAATCGCAATAAATATAAAAACCATCTAAAAAATCGAATTTTGTTGTGCCAAACAAACTTTAAACATAACCTTATCCTGAGTGTGCCTAGGGGAATAAGACGGATGTGAAATAGCCTTCATGGTGATGTGGTTGTACGGCCTGTTGTGTGTCCCACCATTCTTCCACCGAGTGTGGACGGAATTATCGAGTGAGAGAGTGAATGAAGAGATTTGGGCGGCTCTTTAACATCGAAGTCTTGAGAGCCGACGAGGACGAAGCGAGGTGAGTATGGAGCAGCGCCGGAATGAAAGGGCGGGGGAAACGGGAGATTCACGAGATAACCCACCGACCAGCGGAATCATCCAGCAGGATTTCCACTTGCGAAAACCCGAGGGCGACCCCACCGGNCACGAGATAACCCACCGACCAGCGGAATCATCCAGCAGGATTTCCACTTGCGAAAACCCGAGGGCGACCCCACCGGGAATCTAACCCGGTTCACCTTCGTGGGAGGTGAGTAGTCTAACCACTAGCGTTTGGGCAGGTCGAGGGTGTCAAAGGAGATGGTGTCTCAGGTGGTCCCATTAATTTAATCCATTCACGGTTACTTCACACTTTTCTGAAGCCCTGCTAAAGTTATACTTCCATGATATTCCTNCCATTAATTTAATCCATTCACGGTTACTTCACACTTTTCTGAAGCCCTGCTAAAGTTATACTTCCATGATATTCCTCCACCTCATGCAGACAAAGCTTAACTAAGTCAAGAAAATTACACCAAAGGACAACGCATCGAATTCGTGCGCACTCAGTTGCAATAGTATTTTGCATGAGAACAATTCCTTACTATGCGCTACCGACAGAAACGTTTTCTCACTGTTTTTATTCATATTTATTTTTAATAAAATGTTGTAATTTATAAATATAATATAGGTTAAACTTCGATTTAATGAAAAGTAAGGTACTTTTATGTTAACAGAGGTATAAAATACATGTGATACATGACATGTTTAGGAAATAACAACACATGTCATACAAGGGGTGATTTTTCAAAGGTTTGATTCAAAAAGTGTGAAGAAACAGTGTATTGACTATACTAAGCTGGCGATAGGTCTGGTGACATCGCAGGCCAAGGCTCGGCGCGTACCTCACAGAGGCCTGCAAACACGCATTGTCAGGTTGTAGAATATCGTCAGGAGTACACCGTATGCCGTAAAATGATGGAGAATGAGAGGGCAGGGCTTCAGTGATGTATCGGCGTCTTGCCGGTGCACCATGCAGAAACATAAGAGCAGAGGCTTCTAGGTCACAACTATGGTGGGTAAAAACCCCACACCTTGAAATTGAGAAGCCCTATAGCATACACGGGTATGCACCAGATTTCAGACACCCACCTTCGCGTCGCCAGGTCTGGATATGACCGTAGTCAACATCCAGAGCGCAGCGCGAGTCGGCGGCATAAGCACGGCGCTTTTCCGGCACACATCCCAGCCATGTACACATCCGTCTTTTTACAGAAATTATAGGAGGAGATGCTACGTAGTATTGCTACAAAAATATTTCACGTGCGAGCGTGCCAGGAAAACAATATATATCATAATTTAGGTTTTATGTCTCATGGATATGTCGGAAGGATCAATACAACGAAACCTCTAGATTATAAAGGGCTTTAAATCAGGTGGTTAGCAAATTCAGAATAAAAAAAATTTCAGAGTCGTTCCGGTGTCGGGCTACCGAGGACCCGGAAAGGTCGAAAATGTTCAACTGACGTTTTTTTTAGGGATTAAAGGGACCCTCCTACCTGGTGATTGAACCGCGTTTCAGTGTGTCCGAAATACGTGTTTTCCCACGAACTATTAAAAATGGGTCGAATGTGTTGATCTACGAAAAGAACACGCACTTCAGACAA